>BRDA01000093.1:18454-52637 GCA_036984385.1 Crenuchus spilurus | reverse complement strand
GAGACTCCAGCAGACCAGACAAAGAAGCAGAAGCAGGGAGATAAGGGAGGGAGGGAAAGTGCGACCGCCTTCACCAAGAGCCAAGAGAGAATAATCGATTACTAAAATAATCATTAGCTGCAGCCCTAGTATGATGTGTTTGGCCTTTGGCCAATTTTTTCATTTTGTTCAGTTATGTTTCGCCCAGAATTTTCATTTTGGTGCATTCTTACTTTTGACCCACTAAAATCTGAATTGGTGGGTTAAAGGCACAGTATGTAATATTTCGGGTTATCTTTTAGCATAATTTAATATATTCACTAATAAAAATCTAATCATTATAAACTAAGAAGTCGTTTGATTATTTTACCTTAGAATAAGCAGTTTATATCTACATTGGTCGCGGGTTGAACACCGACGGAGGCCGCCATGTTGCATCGCCATGTTTCTACAGTAGTTCGAAAAGGACAAACGAGGCTAGCAAAAACCGTTTGTGTTGTAATGACGAATTGGCCACTCAAATTTGATGGCGCTGTAGCTTTGTTTTACCGTTAGCTGACATAAAACAGGAGAAGAAGAAGAAATAAACATATACCTCGATAAGAAGAAATACACAGAGGAGAAGCAAGAATAAAGGTTTTTTGGTTTATTTAAGATGGCGGAACATTCTTATGCTCGTCAAGAAGAGAAAACACAACTTCAATCGTCAAAGAAAAGAAAACATGATGAAACTTGGGTTCATATTCGTGTGCGCAGTTTTTCCCCCATTCCACCTTAAATGGTGCTGCAGGACATTGTAGCGTATCGGAGCTGAACACTGCTGTGATGTTGGCTGCAGCATTTAAGGTGGAACGGGAGATTCGTAGCTGCGTGTGAATTCTTATCAGCTGAAGAGCCTTCTTCAGAGCATGGCAAGCTTACCTTTTACTAGAGAAAAATGTGTATCCTGCCTGCATTGACTGTCTACAGTGAAGCAGTTTGATGCGTTTACTTTGTACAGAAAACTGCTAACGTTTACAATAACACTACTGAAGTGCAGAAAATGTTTAGTCTGCATTGTAGCTATGATAATTTTACCTATAACATTTCCTAAATTTCTAATTAAAATTAATCTTACCACTTGACATATCACTAGCTCTAAAGCTGCTATTAGACGCGTTCGGGAGTATCAAAGATATGAGATCTTGCGGCCATCATAGAGACTCCTTCATGTTTGGAAGGGAGGGGCTGTGGAAAAACTCTTCAGTTGGTTGCAATATGGAAACTAAACCACTAGATGTCGCTGGAAACTACATACTGTGCCTTTCAAGCTGAAATAATTTTTTTTTTAATCACGTGTGTTAAATTGCATCTGTGGACAGATGTAGTAACTATTTGGTCTCATGTTTGGAAGAGGCACAGATGTGCAGAAGAGCTACAACTGGCTAGAGACACTTTATAGTTCATTTTTATGGCTCCAGAACATCTGTAATGAATCTAAGCTTAACTCATTTCTTTCTTTCTTTCTTTCTTTTATTAAGTTGTCTTGGTGGGAATGATGATGTCAAACACACAAATGAAATTGACCTTTTTGAAGCCATCGATCAAAACGTGAGTTCTGTTCATTGAAATTAAATATTTTTATTGTTTTATTAAGTATTTTTAGAATGCATACACTTAGAAGTCTTACTTCTACATCCTTTTGAATAGGGGTCTAAACACAAACGCACAGATCGGTCAGTGTTGTGTTGTTTAAGGAAAGCAGAATCGGGGAAAGCATGGCCAAGGCTAACAAAAGAGAAAGGAAAGGTCAATATTTTCATTTTAATAAATAAAATGTCAAATTTAGTTTTCTATTTTGTTGTTAATGTGTCTGTATTCAAGTAATAGATTGCTGATTGGATATTGATTTCAGTATACTTTATAAATTGTCTCCATATTTTTTTTAATTCATTTTGAAAGCAATATTAGTGAGTTGTTTGTTTATTAACACTGTTTATAGATTAATACTTGTTCTCTATCTCTCTCACATGTTGTACTAATGTTAATTTCTTATAAAGATCAATTGGTTAAGTGTTGACTTTAACAACTGGAAAGACTGGGAAGATGATTCTGATGAAGAGCTTTCCAACTTCGATCGTTTTTCTGAGGTTTGCATTTTATTATCTTACAACAAATATGTAGTGGAGACCACATATTGACAATTTACAATCATTTGAAAAAGTTTGGGCACCCTGAATAATTTTCATGATTTTTCTTTATAACTCATTGGTTGTTCGAATCAGCAATTTCAGTAAAATATATCATATTGCAGATGAACACCGTGATATTTGAAAAGTGAAATGAAGTTTATAGGATTTACAGAAAGTGTGCAATAATTATTTAAACAAAATTTGACAGGTGCATTAATTTGGGCACCCCAACAGAAAAATTATATAAATATTTAGTAGAGCCTCCTTTTGCAGAAATAACCACTAAATGCTACCCGTTTGTCTTGGAATAGAGGTCTGCATTACTGTGGGACTCCCGCGGGACCCATTACAATACTTTGCGGCGCGAGACCAAAATTGTCTTTTGTGGGAGTAGTCGGTCAGTCAGTCCAGACGTTGTGGGAGCAGGACCAGATATACACATCAAAGTCCCACAAATTGATAAATATAGAAAATGAAAATAATCATGCAGACATAGCATAATGAACATAAACACAGCTAATCAGTCAGTAAGAGAGTCAAAATACTGGCAAAGCATCACTTGAACGCATCATACAGAAACAACGGAACCTGCAGACGGTCAGTCTCTCTCTCACACTCTCTCTCTCACTCTCACTCTCTCACACACCCCCTAAACCATGATGTTGAACAATCTTAGTTTTCAGGTCATTTGGGAGTTGTTTTGAGGCTCCCATGTTGCCACTCTTCAGAAAAAATGCAAAGATTAGAAAAACTTTCAGTTGGCCACCTTAAACATTTCTCATCATTGGATTCCCCTGTGTATGTAGGTCAAGGGTCAATGAGCTTTCAAACTAATTTTGTGTTCCAGTAATTAGTGCTAAAGGTTTTCAAATCAATAAAACGACAAGGGTGCCCAAATTTATGCACCTACCTAATTTTGTTTAAATAATTATTGCACGCTTTCTGTAAATCCTATAAACTTCATTTCACTTCTCAAATATCACGGTGTTCATCTGCAATATGATATATTTTATTGAAATGGCTGATTCGAACAACCTATGATTTTATAAAGGGAAAATTATGAAAATCAGGGGTGCCCAAACTTTTTCATACAACTGTATTTTGTTTGTTTACGTAACTTATTCCTGTCTTTCATTTGTTTATTGTAGATGATGAACAGCATGGGAGGAGAGGATGAATTACCAGACTTGGAGGCAGCAGATGAGGTATGTCCAAATCAAAGCCCCAACTCTCAATCAACTATTTTGCAATATCAACTATTTTGTTAATTGGGCAAAATAACAATTCTACTTGTAAGTTGTTGAAATACAACAGTTTAACTTTCTTTTTCAGTTTTCAAATTGTTATAGACAAGCTCATAACTTTCCAACTACTTATCAGTACAAGAAAATTTTAATATTTACTGTATTAATGTTTATTAGCATTTATTCTTTAGTGTGTGTGTGGCATTTAACTTTTCCGCATGCATTATACTTTTTCCTATACCATTTTCCTAGAGTTTACTTCATCAGATTGTCACAAGTTTTAAAAGAAGATAAAGAGAGCCAAATCAAACAAATGAGCCAAAATATTAGACTTGGTCATTGATTTATTTATTACATGTCTGATTGGTAAACATATATGAACCTTTAGGATTAGCAGTTAATTTGAAGGTGAAATTTGAGTCAGGTTTTGTCAGTCTGTGAGATGACAATTGGGTATGAGTGGGTGCCCCGTTTTATTTAAAGAACAGGGATATAGTGAAGTCTGATCTTCACAACATGTTTGTGGAAGTGTATCATGGCATGAACAAATGAGATTTCTGAGGGCCTCAGAAAAAGAGAATTTGATGCTCAACAGGCTGGAAAAGGTTACAAAGCTATTCCTAAAAACTCCACCAATCCACAGACAGACAAATTTGTACAAATGGAGGCAATTCAAGGCCATTACCACCCTTCTCTGGAGTGGTTGTCCAACAAAAATTGTATCAAAGGCAAGACGTGTAATAGTCTGAGGTCACAGACTAACCCAAGATAACTTTGTGAGTCCACCATCAGGAGAACGCTGAGCATCAATGTTGTGTATGGCAGGGTTGTTGTCTGTCTGCTAAAGATCACATGGACAAGCCAGAAGGCTATTGAAACACTTGTTTGTAGATGGATGAAACAAAAGGTTCACATATTTTTGCCACTCGCAGACATGAAATATTGGGTAATTTTTCTCAATAAATAAATCATAAACCCTAATACAGTGGTACCTTGGGATATGAGCGGAACAACATACATATTTTTTTAAGATACGAGCTACGACTTTGTCCGTATTTTTGTTCGAGATCCGAGCGAAATTTCAAGATACAAGTGGCTGCTGCTAGTTGGTGCATTGGCGCCAAAGTCCAGTATGGGCAGCACAACACCTGCATCTCATTTTTTCTCACATGTTCATAGAATCAAGTCCAATCTCTTGCGCTGTACTCCTTCTTGCATACTTTTTTTTGGGGAAAAAAATTGATTGTAAAAATGTTTTAAACTCTTAAACCTATGTAATTTTAATAACATACATACAGTAATTATGTAAAAAAAATTTATTGTAAAAATGCTTTAAATTCTTAAATCTAGATCATTTTAATAACATGCATTCAGTAATTGTTACTGTTATTATTTATTATACTGTTAATAATATTATTATTAATATTATAAAGACCCAGAGCCCGTCATCCACGTGCACGCACCAGCCCTGAACATCTTTGGCTTCTGAGTGAAAAGTGTTTTGTACTGAACTGCAAAGAACGAACTATGGCTTCCCATTCTTCAACCAGTTGCTGAATTTCTTGGTAGCAGTCGGATGCTGAAGTGAAATGGAAGAAGAGCGATTTTACTGTACAGTGCGCACTATGCATCTACACAGTAGAACGCGCATCGAACCCCGCAAATTTAAAATGCTACAGCAAGAATTCCCCAAAAATTATTTTACACTAATATATTTATTGAAATCTGAAATTTAAATATTTTGTTATGCATTGATAAAGTGTATATATATGTCCCCGCCAGGGAAAACCAGGTCAATTTTTTTTCAAAATTTGTTTTCAAAACAACTTTTTTGTGAATTTAAGTTTTGTTTTTGATCAAAATATGTACTCCGATAGATATCTGAGACCGTTATCTTTCATTTACAGCAATAATACCGAGTGGCTAAGTTTTGTCGCTAATGTGAATGACACGATATTGACACGATATCTCTAAGTTGCCCAGTGACTTTGGCACATGTGTTTCTTAATTCAAAACATGTCTTTTTGTCCCTAATTTAGGAAGGTTTGGGGATGTTTCACAGGGCTGGAATGGATTAAATCTATTTAATTTATTTTAAATGTGAGAGATTGGTTTGATAAACGAGTTGACTGACTTACAATCTCTGTTACAGAACAAATTAAACTCGTATCTCAAGGTGCCACTATACATTGTCTCATTTGTTTGATTTATTTCATTTTATCCATATTTAGGACAATGATGAAGTTTTAAGTCAAATGTATGCAGAAATATTGAAAATTTTAAAAGGGGCACAAACTTTCAGGCCCCAGTGTATGAATGATGTGGAAATCGAGGTTATGTAGCTAAATGATATTATGAAAGATTGATAAAAGCAAATAATGGTAACCATCAGTTTGGCATTATTATTTGAAACTCTGCATACTTTGATCTGATTTTTCTTTTCATAATGAATCATACAGGTATGATTCCTCTGATGCCTTTTTCCTAATGCTTGCTTCAATTCATTTTAGGATGAATCTGCAGATAGTGATGATGAGAGTAAGTGAAATTAAATGTTTTTACAATTTTCTTTACATTGATTCGGCTGTTTATACAAGTCTTGACATGTACCCATCCAGCACTTACCAATGTATTTTTTATTGCATCTTTCTGTAGAAATGCCGGATCTAGAATAGAGCTGTTCATTCATTGTGGACGGAAGGAGGAAAAGTGAAGCCAACCAAAAGGAGAAATATCATGGCAACTGTATATGGTCTTAAAAGAGGAAGAACCAAGCTAATATCAACGGACAGTCACATTTAATGCATATTTGTTCACTCACAGGCTGTTCTTCCACTACTCTAGATACAGCCTCCATTGAACATTAATATACATACTGTTTTGCAGAACATTGGTCTCCAACCACCATTGAGCAGCCTTGCCTCATATTTTAATCAGAACTTCTATGAATCCATATTTTGTTTTGAAGAACTGCACTGTACCTGTTTTTTTTTTCCAATAGATAAGCAATATAAGTGATGGAAAGCAAAATATATTATTATTAAAAGTCAGTGGAAAACACTGTTCTAAATATTCCCCCACATTCATACCTGTTCCCAAGATTTGTGTGATTAGTGGAATAAGCATAGCAACCCTGTGATTAAAAATGAGATTGTTGGTAGATTTCAGAGCTTCTCATACAAATGATTCCCAGTTATTTGTCCATAGTTATTTTATCACTTGTGTAGATTACTGTGGTTATCACATCCCTGACTCACTGTCGTACTTAAGGGTTAAAATAATATGAATTCCTTATGATGATCTGATCTGAATTATCTTCATTCTTTAAAATGGTGGTTACTTTGTGTTTGTCTTTTTGTACCTTTCTAACTAAGCGTACTTTTAATGTAATCTTGGCCATTATGTAGTGACAGATGTTAATGTATGATTTCAATTTTACATTTAAGCAGTCATAGGACTGATATCAAATTTAAACACACACACACTTTGACCAAATTTCAGTTTCTCATCATTTTCTTAAAACCACATGGGCCTGATACTATATATATTAGTATGTTTTTGGTTTTTTTTTTGAGACTTTTAAATTTATCTTTTTAATAAAGTGCTTAATGCTCACATTTTCATTTTCTCCAGCTAGTTCAGTCAGTTACATTTTTGTATTGTGTGATACGTTAATGGGCTATAATTAGGTGTAACAAAAGTTTTACACTTTACTGTATAATTACATAATGGTGAGTGTGCAGAGTTTGTAGTTTTAATTAGAACATACAGTAGTTATTGAAAAATGGAAGTGGTATCCTGTTCTTTCTGGCTTTCTGTCACATGCACATTTTTTAAGGTTATTTGGCATATTTCATATTGAAAGTTCCAGTGGTGGTCCTAGCCTTAGGAGTGTTCAAAATGTAATTTAATATTTTAAGAATCTCCTGCCCCTTCCCCTTCTTTCACAACCTGATATCGGACCTCAGCAACAAACTCCATGCACTGCATCTGGCGGAGGGTACCCACTCCCTGCAAATGAGTGCTAGGAAACCGATATGTAGGCTAGACAGGCTATATAATTTATTTTTTTATTTTTATTTTTTGAAGGGTAGGGGGCAGGACATTTGTGCTGGGCTTGATGAGATACCACCCTGGGCAGCTGCCCATATCAGAAACTGCCACTGGAAAGTTCTCGTGTACATCTTTACACCTATGTTTTTGACTAATTGTATAAAAAATATAGTTTCTGTATAATTTTAGGTTGTACAATTACATCTGGGATGTCAAAGGTGCCACATGACTGCTGCAGGTATAAGGGAGCACAACAACCAAACCTAAAAAGCCCAGAAGAGAAGGCAATTACCATGTAATTGCACCTCCCGACTGATGGTTTACCACATTGTCTCTGCATTTGCATTGTATTTTGAACAATAACGTTTGTATAATATTTTAAGTTTTGAAACTACAATCATCGACACTTGAGTAAGAATACTGACCACAGAGCAGCAGCAGTGTGACCAAGCTTTGAGTGGTGCCAGAACAGAACAATGACTCTGACGAGTGACAGAGCAGTCACACACCAGTTGACCAGCCAACCTTTAAAATGAACACAAGAGCTACAATGCTACACTAGTTATAATGTCTTGTTATGTAAGTGTAGTTTAAATACCTAAAGCAATAAAATTATTTATGGTTATATAGTAATACAAATGACTGTCAACGTATTTCAATTTGAACTTGAGATGTCAGTTGGACGCGCTAGGACCTGGGGGAGTCTGAACGCCCTGTGGTGTGTACCGCACCATTCACTTCCTCCTCAGGCTGAAGCTCTTTCTCTCTGCTGTGATCATGGCTGCGCTCAAACACACCAGCCATGTTTGCTAATTTGAAACCTAAAGGTTAGCGAATACCTGCTTATGATTTACACCGCCTGTTCTCACCCCCTCAGCCCGCTACACAAAGGCACGTCTGATTATTTAATCCGGATACAGTAAGGTCAGAGCTCTTTTATTATCGTTTAATGGATAAAAAACTTTTGTGTGGCTGATGCTGTTTCTCTTACTAATGTTTTCTTCACCGTCGCTTCCTCTGAAAAAACAAAGCGAGTTCACCAAACGAGGCAGGACGTGTGGAGTAAAATATATCGTTGAGTTTTCGCTGTCTAGATTATTGACGTTGGCTGTATTTGTGTCTGTTGGCTGTAACTTCTTGAATTATTTAAATAACCTTGGAGTTGACGTGGTTCTCCAGTAGGCCCTCTTATATCATATGTATCATTCATCTCTAAACACATCAGTTTCGGACTGAAACAGCTGAGCGGTAATAGCAGACTGCTGAACAGGCCCAGAGCGAATGACGCTATTAAAAAGACATTAACCCCATAATCTACCTACGAGAGCTGAAACAGAGTTTATATTAAAAATAAATGTATTTAATGTGTTTACAACTGAACAAACTTACACTACTTCTCAACACATGCTGTAGTTTAAAGCTGTAAAAACTTCACATGTCTTTATTTTGTTTTTCTGTCAGGCTAAGCTAGCTCCCTTGATAATCACAATGAATGGGTAGTGATGGTTAAATATAACTTATTAGACGTTTGTGTAGTAAACGGACTTCTTTAGACAATCTTCACATCTATTTATTGTTGTATTGGGCGAGTTGTTATTCGCAAAATAACATTTTAAAAAGAAAAATGGCTGGCTTAGTCACAACAGTAATGTAAGCTAGCTTAGCTTAGCCTGGTCCATTCACAACGCGTGGTCACGTGTAGCCGCTATTTTAGCGTCTTTCTGTTTATTTATACATACTGTTTATAAACCACCGCCTTTCTGATACACACAGGTATTGTTTAGGCTTAGTACAGCTGTGTTCAGCGTGACGTGTAACGTTGTGCAATTTAGCGCAATTACATGTTTACGCGTAGCTTTGTCGCTAAAGATGTGTAAGGCTTAGCTGTATCACTCCGCCTAATTTATTATTATGATTATTTTTGCGGTATTATAAGTGTTCGTGTTGATGCGTCTCGCTCCGCATACGCTGGTTAAATTGTACAACGCAATATAAAGGCCTGTTTAAATGTGAAACAGTATCTCATGATCAGCTCTGAAAGCTCGTCCGCTTATCTGCGACATTTTAGGCAGACTTGTGGAGAGTAATGTTTGTGATGTCGGACACAGCAAGTCATCACTCTGTTCATTTCCCCTCCGCCGTCTTATACACCACAAATCATAAGAGCAGCAGACTGCACAAGTACAGCAGGGATGGCCGATAGCACTCAAGTTTCCTTTCAATTTCATACCATACTGATATCTCGATACTGGTAAATTATTTGTTTGTATTTTTACACTGAGAATTAGAAAATATGCACATTAACATATGTGATGGTTGCAGTATGAGACATGACAAACTGCTCCTAATATAAAAAGCATGTAAGAATCTATAAAAAAAAATATTTCAAATCAGGCATCAAGAGATTGTTTAAATAATGAAAAAGTGATGATTTATATCCATAAGAAACAAAAGCTGTAGATGATGTCGATTCTAGAGCAGAGTTGATTTTGTATGAACATATGAAAATATTTCAAATCAGAAATTAAAATATCTGACATTTGTATATTATGTGTGAAGGAAACAGAAGCTCAGAGCTGCCAGTAGATGCTGATGTGGACTCTAGAGCAGGGCTGAATACTTTGGTTAAAATATCAGATTTTTCAGACTAATTCTGATTGTGATTTTAATTATGATTTTTTTTCTAAATTCAAGGTTCAGTTCTGTTTTTCCTAGGAATACCAGAATATATTTTTTTTCTGGTTTGAGACTTAACCTAGTACTAAGTGCAGTGTCCCAGGTTATCAGTAAGTTGTGGTTGTGATGTCACAACATAAGGTTTGGTTGCCCTGGATTGGTCCTTATCTACAGGAAACTCACAAGCTCCGTCTTAGGTTACATTTCACCCCTTAAAAGATTTTAAACTAGATGATTGCATTTCTTGAATAAAATGCAGTGTGATTGTGCAGCTTAGACAGTTCCCAGAAAGTACCTAGACTGTTGCTATGTGGTTGTTATGGCATCTGAGCTGGTTGCTAAAGTATCTCTGTTGGTTGCTATGATGTTGCTAGGTGTTAAAAATGAATGGAAGCGTATGGGAGGAACGATGGATGAATAAAGGACACATATAGGAGTGCAGGTTAGTTCTGAGATATGAATAAAAGACATAGAAAGGACTGCAGGTCAGTACAGCTGTGGTTTAGAGTTTGAAGATCTGCCCGGAGTGAGTACATGCAGTGTGGTGGTTGTACGTTAAATGAAACAAAACGGTTTATGTATCATTTTCAGAGGTTTTTCTAAAAGCTGCACATTGGATCAAAGCTGTATAAAAGCAAACTGTTCCCAATCAGACTGAATGTTCAGGAGTTGGAATGGTATTGATATCTTGAAAACAGGACTCGTTGGACAAAAATGTAGGTACCAAGAAGAACAATCCATCCATCCATCTTTCACTTATCCATATCCGTGTCATAGGGGGTAACAACCCATGCAAAATAGACCAGACAAATTTAAATTGGATAACAATAGCGTTGCACCTTGCAGGGCAAGAATAATACTAAAATTTATTTCCTGAAGAAAACATGGTGATTGTACAGCTTTGTTGCTGCGTGGTTGCTAGAGTGTTGCTGCGTGGTTGCTAGAGTGTTGCTGCGTGGTTGCTAGAGTGTTGCTGCGTGGTTGCTAGAGTGTTGCTGCGTGGTTGCTAGAGTGTTAGAGGTGGTTGAAAGGCAGTTGCTATGGTGGTTGCTGTTGTGGTTGGTGCTAGGTCATTGCTAGGTCATTTCTATGATGTTAGTGCATGGTTGCTACGATGCTGTGAAATGGTTGCTAAGCTGTCGTCAGAGGTAACTAGTGAAGATTAATATTTACGCTACAGAAAACTAGCTGTACTGAGAGATATATATATATATAATCTCACATACATACATACTACCGTGTGTGTAAAAAAAAAAAAAAAAAAGTAATAAAAAAAAATACAATTATTTTTAGATTTCACTAAAATTAGCTTCTATATTTTGTTTATTATTTCTCTTTTTTATGTAGATGGAAACAAATAAGCATTTTAACTATGGGCCTCACTCTGTGTCAACTAACTCAGGACTGAAACATTCCTCAGGGGATTCTACCTACACTAACGGGTCCTCCATGAGCTTCCCCCAGCAAGGGAAAAGTGAGTATGGTTATTCATGAATTTAAAGTTGTCTTGGACTCATACTTCTTCTGAATGTGTCTGACCAGTGTGTAGCTGAGACTATTTGAAAAATCTTTTGATTTAACCCATGCACAGATCTGAATGGCGATATGAATGTGAACGGCATCACTACTGCAGATGGGGCCAGTCAGTCTGGCCCTCACCCTCCTTCTTCCTCTTATCCCCATATGAGCAATCATCACCGACAAGGCAGCATGGGCTATGACTACTTGTGGAGCCAGTCTCAGTATAACCCAGCCCTGAGCTCTGCCACTGGTTCTGGCGCTGGCCATGGAATGCAGCATAAAACAGCTTCCCAGGGGGTTATGCAACAGCAGCAACCTCAGCACCACTTTCAGGGGCATGGACAATACCAGGTCAACGGGAGCATAGGAGGTTCTCGGCAGCCCCCGGTCGCAGGGGGGCAATACTGGGGACGGGGAAATCCTGGCCAACAACAAGATGGGTCATCCATTTCAATGGGGTACAGTTCACACAATATATACGTAGGTTACCCAAATCAGGTGCACACTGGCATGCCACAAACATCACATCACCAGCAGCCTCCTCCCATGCAGCATCAGTCTGTACCAGTGCTTCATCACCATTCTCAGCACCACCAACCTCAGCACCTACAGTCGCAACAGCATTATGGTTTGGTGCCTAATGGATTGCCCTATTATCAGCACCAACCTCAGCATGCGCCTCTGTCCTCTCAGCAGCCTCAAACACAGCCCCAGTCTCAATCCCAAACTCCAGTGATGCCCACTACGCAGAACTTTACCCCCCCAAGAGGAAGTCCACAACACCATCATATGGGCCATGGAGGTACGGGTAGCCCGCTGCCAGTGCAAGTACTAAGGATGTCTCCCTCTGCCATTTCTGATCATGGTTCACCTCAGAGAAAGGAAAGTCCAGGTAGAGGCAGTGTGACTCATTCTTCTGGTATTCAAGGTGAGCATCTATCACTAACTGAACACAGGAGCAACTATGATGTTGATTTGTTGAGTTAATTCTAGTTTTTGTTTTTGTACCTTGTTTGTTTCCACTTAGTAAACCAATAATTATCCCAGTAAAAGTGTGTATGTATAGTAGGTTTATTGAGCAGGTTTTCTGTACCAGTACTTCTGCTGGCTATTGCACTGTAAACCTCATCACTGCTTGTGTAAATGTCGCTAGTTTGAGTTTGAAAGCATAGATTTGGGTAGATCACTATGTCAAAACTCTGGCAAAATGTCATAATATGGAATGAAATTCATGAATGTGATTGTTCAGGTTTTGTCTGGGTACATGAAAACTGATTTTTTGAAACTCTTCTGCTGATTTTTTGTTTTTCTGTGCAGTGCATATGAAAGATTCCAGTAAAGAGGTTGATCAGGGTTACAATGGTGTTGAACGGGCCTCGATTCCTCCGCGGCTGTCTGGTAACGAGGGTTTCCCTGTGAAGCCCCAGGGCACTCCCTTAGTATCCACTAATGACTACATCTCACGGATACAGCAGCCTGTCCTGGATGCTGAACCTGCAAAACAGCACCATGACATTGGAACCATACTCAAGGAAGTGAGTCCTCCTACTGTTTCTGGACCTCCACCAACAGTGGCTATTCCACCACGTCAGACCTCAACTGCAGTTCCTCAAACCCTCTCCGGGCCTACAACTGTACAGTCCTCGTATTCAGCGGTGGTATCTGAACCTCCTCCAGGAGTTTCATCAACAATGACCCCAACTGCTCAGTTGCTCACCACTCCTCCATTAATGGTCCAAGGCCTAAGACCTATTGCAGTCTCCATACCTTCAGCTTCTGTTGCTGTACCTGCAACTCATTCAGCTTCTGTTTCAGTATGTACTGCACCTCAGATGGGCCAAAGCTCTAAAGCACCTCCTCCTGCTGTGTCGACACCTCCTCCAGTTATATCTCTCAGTCAGTCTGTGGCTGTTACACTTCTGGGAGAGAACCCTGGATCTAGGGGTCCACAGATTCCTCAGTCAACTGTATCTCAAGATACACCTCGCCCAGTAGTACCCACTCCTTCTTCTGTAGTAGCACCTCCCAAGAGGGCCATGGTGTCTTCCCTGGCAGGCCCAAGCCTAATATCTGCTGCTGCTGCTTCCTCAGCTCACTCAGCTGTTCATAGCTCTCTCCCTGTAGAACCTTCTACTCTTTCTGTTGCCTCTCCTTCTCTGCCTGCTTCTGTCTCTTCTCAGATGGTGTCATCTCCACAGCAGTTTTCTGCATTTCCCCCGGCTGTTAGTGCTACACCACAAGCATTCGCATTACCTCCTCATGGTTCCTCTGCTCATAAGGTGACACCTCCTTTTGCTGAAAGTGTAACATCTGTTGGAAACACTCCCATAAAAGTTCTTTCCTCCTCTCCTCAAGGCAAAGGAGGTATGATCACTCATGAAGCAGAGCAGCAGGCATTTGACAAGCCACACTCTCCTCAAAAATCCAATGGCCAACCTGATTATAGTTTCCCACGCAATAAAGGCTCAGTGTCCAAACACGAGTGTTATACAGCACTCCAGGCTGAATCTCTTGGTACAAGCACTGTAACATCTTTCACTATTCGCAGTTCAAAAGACTTGGAAAGGGACATTATAGAGGATCTTGACACCAACAAGGACCAGGCCAGTCCTAGGAAAAGACATGACGGCACTCCAAATGTGGCTTTGGACACGGAGAGTTACCCATCTTTGGCTGAGTCAGTGTACACTGATGCATCTGGAGCAGAGGACACAGGATCTGTGGAGGATAGCTACGATGTCTCCCTCAATGACACTTCTCAGACTGAAGGATCCTCAATGTTTACAGATGGAGTCCACACTAAGGAGTCCAAGGACTGGCTGTCTGAAGACAGTCATGGAGAAGATGCCTCTTTTGAAACAGAGACTGAGGACAGCTGCCTGGCCACCAGGATTTCCAGTGATGATATGTCACTGCAAGATAATTCGCAGATGGATTACTCCTTAATTGTCACTTCACGGAACGTTACCTCTCAGCTGTCTACATCTGTACATGAATTTTCCATTCATTCGACTAAAGGTGAGTTTCTCAAAGCTTTATTCAGTTAATATTCAAATTAGAGCTGCACATATTATAGATAGAGCCTGTACATTTTACCAATTCATCTGGCATTTGAGCAGTCCAGTTAAAATGAGTCCCAGAGTAATGTGTGTAAAATAGTCCAGATACAATATATGAATACCAGAAACACTTCATCAGGGAAATACATCCAGAGGATTAATTTGACAACACAGAAAGACTGAAATCTTTTCAGCAATAAAACTCACTTTGAAGAAAATTGCAATATTACTGAATCTTCCGAATTTTTTCTTATTTCTCCACAGCAAATGAGCCACTGGCAGAAGGCAAAGAGAAAGGACACTGTGCGCAAGAATTAGGTGGCTTAATTAACCATTCCATCTCTGCGATATCAGACACAGGAATGCCAGGAAGTGTAGGTGTGCCTGATTCAGGTTTGGGCACAGACCTGCCACTGCCTACAGCCCCATTTGCCCAAGCAGTGAAGAAGCCACGCAAGCCCAAGACACCAAAAGCTGCAGCTCCACCTGATCAAAGTAAAGCTCTTGTCTCTTTTTTCCTTTTTTGAATGACAACTCAATATAATCAGCTTATTTTCATGTACTATTGCTGAAATAAAACTACCCTCTAGGAGTAGTAGTAGTACCCTGTACAGTGAACCCCCGCCGATTCGCGGTTCAGCGTTCGTGAATTCACCTATTCGTGGAATTTTCTCTAGAACATATTTACATGTAATTTACGGAAAACCCACAAATTTGCGGTTTGTCCTGTAGAACGTATGCACTGTACAACAGTTGGGTACGTGCATGCTCCAAAACTCGAACGCTATTGGCTGGTGTTCAGATGGCCGTACAAGACCAGCTCTCATTGGCTCATCCGCACAACACGCAGCCATTTTTTTCCCGGGAGCTGTAGACCTGACTAGTTTTGCTTTTCTTTTACCCCTAAGATGACCCCTAAACACCCAGCTTCTTCTCAGGCATCCAGCACAAAGTAAGTGGCTCTCAGAGAGAGAAAGAGCGAGCAAGAGAGAAAACTTTATTTTTTTACGTCTTTACATGTGTTTCTGAAGTGTTAAAGATGATAGTTTAAGGCATATGTTTGGATTTAACCATCAGATGTGGCAATACTTTGCGTAGGACAGACAAAAGACCAGGTTAAAATAGAGCCTCAGCAAACAGGTGAGAGTGATTTCAGAACTCCAGTGAAGATGACCTTTGGACTCTCCCCTGATTGGTGGAGCGTATGCGCCTCTCATGTGAGGGCTGTTGGGAAGTGGAGTTCGCAGCCTCTCCGCTCTCCATAAAAATCCTGACACTTATAAGCACTTTTAGGGGGGGCTTCCAAGTGTTCGCGGATTCACGCTATTCGCGGTAGGTTCTGGTCCCTAATCCCCGCGAATACGGGGGGGTTTACTTTACTACCCTCTGTAGTAAAGACACACACGTACAGTGGAACCTTGGTTTTCATCATTAATCCGTTCTAAAGTGCCTGATTACCGAAATGAGCAATAACTGAAACAATGTTTCCCATAAGAAATAATGTAAGAAATAATGTAAACCTAATTAATCCGTTCCAGAATCTCAAAAATATTAACAAAAATACATTTTATGTAGAATAACTGTAGTTTTACATATAGAGAACAATCAGAAATAAATACAAAATACTAATCAAATGGATAACATTTAACATCACTCATATGGGCTTATGCTCTGTTTTAGAGCATGTCTGTGTGATTCAGCCAGCAGGCTATGTTTTGTATACCTGTTTTTTGGGGTTCTCTGATGCTATTTGTTTTCGCACCCATTTTCAGGTGTTAGTGTGACATGTTTTAGTTTGTTCTGAGTGTTAGCAACAAGAAACAAAACCAGAATGAAGGTTGTTTTGTTTTTGAGAAATTAGCGTTGCGTCACATGGGCACAGAAACGAAAACTGGGCAGATGAACGATAACTGGGACAATTTCTCAGAAAAAAAAAATTCTGAAAAAACGATAACTGAATTGTACAATAACCGAGGTTCCGCTGTGTGTGTGTGTGTGTGTGTGAGAGAGAGAGAGAGAGAGAGATAGGTATGTTGATTACTTTTAGTTTGACTTTCTTGCTTTTGCTCTAAGCAATTTCAATACTTGTGTTTGTCAGTTTCCCCTGATGGTAAGAAAAAGAGACGAAAGATAACACCTAAAGTTGCCAACGAGTGGAAAGAAGTGGAAAAGAAGAAGAAAAATGAAGAGAAATCTCCACTTGCAACAAAGAAGAGGAAAATATCCAAAGAGGCAACAGATCTGGCATCTGCTTCAGACAGCTTTACACTTCCTGCTGGAGTACCTTCTCTTCTACCTAATGAATCGGGAAACATTGATGACCTATGCCTAACAAGTAATAATGAGATTGTCAGTCCTAAACCTAAAAAAATGAGGACTCCCAAAGTGAAAGGAACAGTGCGGTCTCCCAAGATACCCAAAAACTTGGAGGCAAAAGCTGAAGATGATGACCACAGCTCCACAACAGGTGTCTTATCTGTTTTTTGGTATGTACTTTCTTGTTGTGCAGGAATGATGATGACTTGCTAATTTTTTCTTTCTTTTTTTTTTCCAGGAGAAACCCCGAGGCGAAGAATAGCTACTGAAGAGCAAGTCAACTTCCCTCTTCTTCATGGGTAAGTAGCATAAATGCAGTCAAGCAGGACTACTGATTTTCAGTTAAATGTATGCTAATTATTTTTTTATTTGATTAATTAGTTGGAGGCGAGAGATTCGTGTGCGAGTGCTGGAAGAAAGAATGAAAGGGGAGACATGGTACTATGGTCCTTGTGGAAGGAGAATGAAACAGTTCCCGGAGGTCATTAAGGTGAGGCTTCAATTCTTTATCAATGTGATGGATGTAAACCTGTCATTTTGTCTGTCTTTATCAAGTATTTAATATACATTTGTGCTGATAGAGTGTCTTGAGAAGATATTTTTGTTCCACAAACTTATCTGATACTGTTTTGATATACATTTTAGTATCTGAAGAGACACCAGGATAATCTAAACGGGGTGACGAGGGAGCACTTCAGTTTTAGTCCACGTATGCCAGTGGGAGACTTCTATGAGGAACGAGACACGCCTGAGGTCTGTGTGCAGAAATTGTGAATGAGGTTATGCTGGAAGATTGTGTTGCCAACCTTATAAAACATTTGCTGGAGGTTTTCTAATGCTCTTATGATTCATCCCTACTAGTTCTTGATGTAGTTTTTCTGGTTTGAGACTTGGCAATCTGCAGTTGGTCCAGTGTTTAGTCAACACAGTTTCACTGCAGTGTTAGTGTTGCCATATAGACAGTTTTAAAGGTGCCCGAGAGTGAAAAACTGTGTTTACTCTGGGATAGTTGAAAAGATTTTGGTACACAGACATAGAGGCATACATGTCAAAATAGAATACAGTGGTGATTTAAAGTTTGTGAACCCTTTAGAATTTTCTATATTTCTGCATAAATGTGACCTAAAACCTCATCAGATTTCTCCTAAAAAGTAGATAAAGAGAACCCAAGTAACCCAGTTACTTGGTCATTTATTTATTGAAGAAAATTATCCAATATGCCATTTGTGCCATTTGTGAGTGGCTAAAGTATGTGAACCTCTAGGATTAGCAGTTAATTTGAAGGTGAAATTAGAGTCAGGTGTTTTCAGTCAATAGGATGACAGTCAGGTGTGAGTGAGCACCCAGTTTTATTTGAAGAACAGGGTTCTAACAAAGTCTGCACTTAACCACATGTTTGTGGAAGTGTATCTTGACATGAACAAATCAGATTTCTGAGGCAATCGGGCTGAAAAAGGTTATATAACCATTTCTAAAGAGTTTGGACTCCACCAATCCATAGTCGGACAGATTGTATACAAAAGGAGGAAATTCGAGAGCATTATCCTCCTCAGGAGTGGTTGACCAACAATGATCACTCCAAGAGCAAGACATGTAATAGTACAGGGGTTAGACAATGAAACTGAAACACCTGGTTTTAGACCACAATAATTTATTAGTATGATGTAGGACCTCCTTTTGCAGCCAATACAGCGTCAATTCGTCTTGGGAATGACATATACAAGTCCTGCACAGTGGTCAGAGGGATTTTAAGCCATTCTTCTTGCAGGATAGTGGCCAGGTCACTACGTGATGCTGGTGGAGGAAAACATTTCCTGACTCGCTCCTCCAACACCCCAAAGGGGCTCAGTAATATTTAGACAAAGACTTTCTGTCTTGGTCACAGATGCGCCAGCAAGACGTGCACCAACAATTTGTCCTCTTTTGAACTCTGGTATGTCACCCATAATGTTGTGTGCATTGCAATATTTTGAGCAAAACTGTGCTCTTACCCTGCTAATTGAACCTTCACACTCTGCTCTTACTGGTGCAATGTGCAATTAATAATGATTGGCCACCAGACTGGTCCAATTTAGCCATGAAACCTCCCACACTAAAATGACAGGTGTTTCAGTTTCATTGTCTAACCCATGTAGGTGAGGTCACAAAGGACCCCAGGGTAACTTCTAAGCAACTGAAGGCCTCTCTCACATTGGCTGATGTTAATGTTCATGAGTCCACCATCAGGAGAACACTGAACAACAATGGTTGCAAGGAGAAAGTCACTGCTTTCTAAAAAGAACATTGCTGCTCATCTGCAGTTTGCCAAAAATCACATGGACAAATGAGACCAAAATAGGAAGAATGTTTTTGTTATATATGGGGAAAGGAAAACACTGGATTCCAGCATAAGAACCTTATCCCATCTGTGAAACATGGTGGTGGTAGTATCATGGTTTGGGCCTGATTTGCTGCATCTGGGCCAGGACAGCTTGCCATCATTGATTCTGAATTATATCAGAGAAGTTTAAAGGAAAATGTCAGGACATCTGTCAATGAACTGAATCTCAAAAGAAGGTGGGTCATGCAGCAAGACAACAACCTTAAACACACAAGTCATTCTACCAAAGAATGGTTAAAGAACAGTTATAGGAAACATTTAGTTGTTGTTATTGCTGCAATGGGGGTCAGACCAGATACTGAAAGCAAAGCTTCACATACGTTTGCCTCTCACAAATGTCATATTGGATCATTTTTCTCAGTACATAAATGACCAAGTATATTTTTGTCTTGTTTAACTGCATTTTATTTATCTAATTTTAGGACTTGTGTGAAAATCTGATTATTTTTAGGCAGAAATATAGAAAAACATTTATGCAGAAATATAGAAAATTCTGAATGAATGCAGCACCACTGTATCATTAAAAAAATCATCATTTATTTCAAAAACTAATTTTATATTCATTACATGTAAAGTGACCTTTCAAGCCTTCTTTGTTTCAATGTTGATTAGTGGTATAACAAGCCATGGATAATCCGTGATCCATGTAGATCCATGAACTGCCCATCGATTGCCAGAGTTGAACCATATTAATACAGTTTTAGTAGTAAGAACACTTAATATAACTTGGAATATGACGTTGTTGAAGTGATAATTCTCTAGATCTTGATGTTGAGTTGCAATAGAAAGATGCAGTGAAAGCCATTGTGTGTCACGTGAATGGAGCATATTCTAGTATCAGTCATGGCTACAAGAGGAGAGGAAGAACTTTAAATAAAAAAAAATATTCTGTGTTTAAATCAAATGTATGGGAACATTTTGGCTTCTAATACTAATGAGTGGTTGAAAATATGGTGAAAGTGCTTGAGCCTTGCTATGAAATCCCCTTGTGCATACTCTTCAGTACGAAGATTGAGCCAGATTTTTATGAACGGGAAAAGATCAAATTTGTCAACAAATCTTGATGCCCTCACTACAGACGGGTGGACCTCCAGGGCAACTGAAAGCAATGTGACAGCTCAGGAGTACACTACTAGGAGTGAAGTTCAGTGTTACAGATGCCCCCTCAATGAGTCACACAGGCCCAGATCTGAAACAGGTACTGATGGGAGCATTTACAGAGTGGAAACTAAAAAGGCTCAATACTATTATTGATTTTTTTTATTTTAATTATTTTTACGTAAATATTAAACATCTTGAATGCTGTTTTTATATAAGTTTTAATAACATTCTTTAATTAAATTGTTCACACTTTTAATATGCTGATCCAAAAAAATAGTGATTTGTGATCTGTAACACTCCTAATGTTGATAAGTATGGCTTATAGCTCATGAGTTAGCTGGCCAGGTAAGCACAGTAATTTCGTGGTCAGTAATAGTTTTGTTCTCCTGGAAAAGGAAATGGGCATCTCTCTAATGCTGGTCAGCAGTTGAAAGCATGATGTGCTCTAAAATCTCCTGGTACCTCTGTTGACTTTGGGCTTGATAAAACAGTGGAACACCACCAACTGATGACATGTTACCCCAAACCATTACAGACCGCAGAAACTTCAATTGCAAAGCCCTCATCAGCCACAGAGGGCAGTATAACAGGCCAATTCCAAAATCCTTGACTGGTCTTCATATTCCTGACTCTTGCCCCCAAACTTTGCTTGTACAACCTGTATGTTTGCCATTTTAACTGTTTTCATTTCTCACTCTGTTACCCATGTGGTAACAATGTAAAAAAGTAAAAATGATGAAATAATGCATATAATGATGTAAGGTAAATGTGGGCTGTAAACCAGCCAATCAGAGCAGAGCTGTCGCCATTACAGCTTTTACTTCTCACAGCAAGCATTTTATTGGTTGACCTTTTTTTCTCACACTTGTCTTGCATGCTATGCAAATTATCAACTACCTTTCTGTTATCTCTGCTATCCTTTTTTTCCCCTCAGCTTTCTGTTTGCTCCCTGGCAGCCAAACTGTTTTTAGTTACAGTATGCTGCCCAGCTGTAAACCAGCCAGTCAGACCATTCAATTATTCATGAATCATAAAAGGCAAAAGCATTTATTTTAAGGAACAGACAACCATGGAATCTTTAAACCTGAATCTGGGCAATTTTCACCCTGACCAAAGTCACATGTAAACATCAAAGAACAATTTAAGCATATAAAAAAATCCATTCAACAGCAAATTTTATATAGTAATAGATTTTATTAGTTTTATAAACAGGGTGATGTAAATCTTAGTATACAACAACGGTCTACCATCATTACCCTTATAACAGCAAAACTTGCATTATGAAATAAGCTTGTGCATCCTACAAATATTGATAGATTTCACAGTTTCACTTTAAAATTAATAAACAAAGATGACCAGGTCTGTGGTCTGGTAGTCTGTAGTTTAGTGCTGCCATGTAGACTTATAATCTAATAGTCTTAAAATACCCATTGAGGATGGGAAAGTTCATGAAACCGCCTGGCCATTGTATTGTGTTAAAATATTTTCATGTTAAACTTCTTGCAGGGGAAGAAATGGTTCCTCCTGGCCAATGAAGAGATTCCCTCCATGATCATGTCAATAACTGGCAGACGTGGTCGTCCCCCAAATCCTGACAAAGAAGGCAAGTCTCGGTCTCGAGCCCGTCAGCCCAGAGGAGCTCCAGCTAGACGCCCGGGAAGACCTCCAAAGCTCAAGATGATAGACCTGCTGAGCAAAATTGATGCCAGGCTGTTGAAGAGATTGGAGGCAAAGGGTAAGTGTGAATACTTTTGAGATTTAAAGTACAAAGACGTACATGATATATAGAGATCATGGAACATATTTTAAAATGTATCATTTTTTTTGTGTAACTATACAAATAAAACTACAGGTTCAGCAGGTTGTATAAGCTTCATAAAGTCCATATTATACTTTTCTCATTTGTCAGATGAGCTTACAGAAGAGGACAAGGAGAAACTGGTTAAGATCAAGAAGAAAATGAAGAAAAAGGTGGAATAGATTTTACTTCTTTATAATAGTATTTTGCATGCTCAGCTTCTACCATGTGGGCATATTCGGAGTGTTTACCGTAAAACGTTGTTTACGTAGCCTATAGCAGATTAATTTCTCATTTCTCTTACTTAGGCAAGACTGAAAAGGAGGGAAGATGCTAAGAACAAAAAGCTGAAGCAAGAAAAACTAAAAGCAAAGGTAATGTCCCAAAGTCAATTGTGCTTATTTTTTATGAGTAAATACATAAAACAAGAAAATAAACAGTTTGATACATAGGCAGATATAATTATAACCTTTCAATTGAACAGTTTTCTTCAGTAGACATTTTTCTTCTGTAAAGCATGCCGATCGAATCCAGTATCTAATGATGTGTTAATATATGTGAACAGTTGGAGAATGCCAAAGTGCTCTCATCAAGCACAGAGCAAGTACAGATCCAGTCTCCAGACACCGGAATAGCCCAGCCAGCTCTGGAACCTCCTAGGAAACCTGGTCGAAGGAGGAAGATGCCAGCTCCAGCCCCTGTAGAGGAGGATCTGGAGATGGTGAGCCCTGTTAAGAGGACTGCAAGGGCCCGCAGTAAAGCCAAGGCTCTGGCCAAGGCACAGGCTGAAGCAGAGGCACAGGCCCGAGTTGCTCTGGCAGCTAAGAGGCAGGCGGAGAGGAGAGCACAGGCACAGAAACGTATGGAGGAGAGGAAGAGGCAGCAGATGATCCTAGAGGAGCTGAAGAAACCCGCTGAGGACATGTGCCTCGCTGACCATACAGTAAGAAGTTGAACTGCAGTGTTATTTGACTGTGATATGTTATTGCTGGGCCTTTGAGCATTTGACTTGCAATATTTGTAAAATGCGTTATTTGATTTATTTATATTGCACTTTAATAACCAACTGACCATTTTATGTTTTTAAAGCCTTTGCCAGAGTTGTCTCGTATCCCTGGACTGGTACTGTCAGGTGTTGCCTTTTCACACTGTATCACGGTAGTGGAGTTCCTGCACAGCTATGGGAAGGTGCTGGGTCTCCAGGTGCCCAAAGATATTCCCAACTTGGCAACTCTGCAGGAGGGTCTTCTCGGAGTGGGCAATAGCCAGAACGAGCTCCTGGATCTGTTGGTAAAGCTGGTGGAGTCTGCACTGATTGATCCAGGACTGCCATCTTACTACCAGGTTTGCCATGATGTTTTCTTGGTAGAATGTGTTTAAGTATGATGGTGACTTTTAAAAAATTTTTTGTAAGTAATACAAAATAATATTATTTTTCAACAATATTAATGTATTGTCGAGAGATGTACTTATTTATGGACTGTGAAATCTCTGCGCTGTCTTTTTAAAGTGTAAAAGCCATTATATATTGATAATGAATGCTATTCTGCTTCCCTCTTGTTTAGTCCGTGAAGATTCTGGGTGAGAAGTTGGTGGATCTAGAGCTGAGTCACAGCACAGTGTCAGAGGTGCTCAGAATCTTTCTGGAGTCTCATGGCTTTGAGCTGGAGGTGTGCAACAGCCTCCGCACTAAAAGCTTCCAGACCCTGTGCACTGATGTCAAGGCCTCTATTTTGGCCTTCCTGGTTGATGAGCTTAATGCTAGCAACACAGTCATTAGGTTAGTATATCTCCTGTTCACAAGCTTTTATGCTTACTGTTGAGTTGCATTCACTAGTGAGGCACAGTATTATTGTTTAATTGTCCTCACATTATTGTTTTTTGTGGTGTTTATGTTGCAGAAGTTCTGTAAGAAATCACTACATATTTGAGATATTGTGCCATGACCATTCTGCCCCACCTCAAGTCTTCAAGATGACTTGGTGTTTTAATGAAGTGAGGCATTTTTGTGAACCAACAAAATAATTTTGGCAAAAATAAGACCTTGCTGTCACGTAAAAGGTTCACCATTGTAGTAATATTTGTAGTATAAATACAATGTATTAACTTGTCTTCATTATAAAGTGATAATTTCCACCAAGTTATTTCACAGTCTCATATGAAAAAGTTGGGGCAGTGATGAAAATGCAATTACATTTTTTTTCTTACATGGAGTTTTATTTATTGCACACAGTATGAGCACAGTACATTTCATGTCATGTCTGGTCAACAGCATTTCATAAGTTAATTTACTTCCATTTTTGCATTTCAGGCCTGCAACACTTTACAAAAAAATGGGATGGGAACAGTTTAGGGCTAGTAATGATGAGGGAGACTAAATAATGATTTGATTTCAAACAGGTGATTATAGTCATGATTTGGTACTAAAGCAGTATCTGCAAAGGTGTGCATAGGATCTCAAATTTGTTTACAAATGTATGAGAAATGTTTTATTTCAAATGATTGAAATATTAAAAAAAAAGGTGTTCCTCAAAGATAGATGGGAAATTATTTGCATATTTCTCCTTCTATATCATATGTCATTAAATGATAAATCTGGAGGAATTTCAGTGCGTAAAGGGAAAGCGTGCAAGTCTAAGCTGAACATCAGTGATCTAGACCAGACCTCACACAGCACTACATCAAGAACAGTTATTCAGCAATAGCATATATTCCGATAACCACATGACCAAGAGATTACTTTGGCAAATCTTTGTTAAACATTATAATACAGAGCTACATTCACAAATGCCACATGAAACTTATTTGTGTAAAAAAGAAGCTTTGTGTTAATCATATCCAGAAGCAGCAATGACCTTTCTGCGCTCTGAGGCATCTGGGATGGACCATCACAGAGTGGAAATATGTACTGTGGTCAGATGAATCGGTATTCCAGATCTTTTTTGAAAGAAATTGGCTGTGTGTTCTCCAGAGTAAAGATGAAAAAGACCATTTAGACTGTTATCAATAGTCCAAAAGTGTGTCGGTGCTCTTGGCAAATGTCATTTACGCTTCTGAAAAGTACACAAGTAGACTATCTTTTTTAAGGATGTCCATGAATTTTTCAATAAAAGAAAGACCACATGCTGTACACATTACAAAGGCATGGCTGTGGAAGAAGAGTGTACTGGAAAGTCCTGGCCTCTCTTCAGTGGAAAATGTGTGGAGAACTTTGAAATGAAAAATGTGACAAACTTGTACCATTGCACACCTTAAGACGTGTTTGGAACAAAATAACACCTGAAACACAGCATCACTTTTTATGCTTGGTGCCAAAACATCTTTTAAGGATTGTGGAAGGAATGACAACATTACAATGTGGTAAATGCGTTATCATCCAAACTTTGTTTGAAATATATCACAGGTCTTAAATGCAGGAATGGATGCATATTAATAAATGAACTGAAGTTTATATCATGTTCAGTGCTGTCCCAACTTTCTAATTTGGGGTTTTAGTAGAATAAAGTTTATTACTATTATATGTTGGATTTATTTGTAATTGTTTGCATTATTTTGGATGTTTAGGGAGATTGACAACACACTGGAGAATATGGCTACTTACAGGAAGAACAAGTGGATTATTGAGGGCAAGCTGCGCAAGTAAGACATTTTTTATTAGTTTTTTTTTTTAGATTCTGATCTAAACATTTTAATACACACTAATGTTTGTGTGGCAGACTGAAGGCTGCTTTAGCAAGGAAGACGGGCCGCTCTGAGGAAGACCTTTGTTTTGAGGAGCGGAGGCGCAGTGCACGAGTTGGAGTTGCTGAAGAGGACGGCTTAGAGGAGAATGCCCTGCCAGAGAGGGGCTGCCGACGCCGCCCCAAAGAAGAGCCAAAACTCAATGAGGTATAGCATGCTTTTATTTATTTTTCATTTGTTTTATGATTTGTATCATTTTATGATATTATGGTATCTCATTTGTGCGTTGCCAGATTCATTCTTTATATCACGGTGTAGACATTTGTGACCCCGCCAGGGAAAACCAGGTCAAAATCATTATTTTTTTTCAAAATTAGTTTTTTTCAAAACAACTTTTTTGAGAATTTAAGTTTTGTTTTTGATCAAAACATGTACTACGATAGATATCTGAGACAATTATCTTTCATTTACAGCAATAATACCCTGTGGCTAAGCTTTGTCGCTAATTTGAGTGACACGATATTGACACGATATCTATATATAAGTTTCTCAGTGACTTTGGCCTGGTTTTCTCTGGCGGGGTCACATTTTCTCTCCAGTGGTAATGAATTTGTTACATGAACACTTTTGAGACTACTGTATAATTCTTTACAGGCTGAAAGCCCAAACAATGCAAGCGTTCCTGAACTAGAACGACAAATTGATAAGCTAACAAAGGTAAGATTTTCAGACAGATGCAGTCATATCTTTAAGGACCTCTAAACAGTTCATATTTTTATTCACCACACACTAGCAATCAGTGTTGTGCAGCTCTTACTTGCCTGTGCCTGGCTTCATATGGTCAGCTGAAACAGAATTAAAATATGGCCTGGAATTTCATTAACTGTCTCATTAAAGTCTTCTGGTGTCAGCTGTATGCTTGTGATGCCATGTAATAATCCTATTTTGCAGCGCCAGGTGTTTTTCCGTAAGAAGCTGCTGCAGTCATCACACAGCATGCGTGCAATGTCTCTGGGGCAGGATCGTTACCGACGCCGATACTGGTTGTTGCCTCATATTGGTGGTGTGCTGGTAGAAGGACCAGAAGATATTTTGGGTAAGTCTCTTTAGGCTTTTACCTCTACTGTTATTGGATAACACAACAATTCCAGAAACGTGAATCAAGACACACTTTCATCATCATCTTTTATGAAGAGAGCAAGAAACGGAGATCAGAATAAACTCTCTTACAATTTATTTTTGTGTAAAACATTAACAAACCAGCTAATATTTCCGTCATATGTTGGCTGGTAAATTATGGTAGGCACCTTTATCGGAACGAAACATACCCCTACTGCCATTTTGTTTGTGGGCATCTAAACTGTTTAGTCTTTAATAGTGCTTAAAAATTAAACATTGACATTTGAAGCATTTAAAACATACATACAACTCGCTCTTTTTGCAAGCCCTTAAATATAACAATTTTTCTAGAAAATTTACAATTTAGAAAAGTATTTCTGCAAATAATATGAGTGTGTCATCAGGCAGAGGTAGTTTAATTGTAATTTATTTGTTATTTTTTATTTTATTATTATAAAAATATAAAATTGTATTATTTTTATTTTATATTATTATTATTTTTTGTAACTTAAAAATGTTGGTTTCTAGCCTTAAATAGAAAACCATTACCACTAAAACGAAATAGTACTTTGGTTGTTAGCATCGTAACTCTGAAGTCGCTTTAATTAGGTAATGATAAAATATGAATTCTTAGCAAATGTTCCCCTTGTCTGGAAAATCCTTATTTTTTGTTTTGCACATTATAGTTGGTCTCTAAAATAATGTTTCAGCTTGCTCTAGCTAATGAAGGCAGGCCTCTATTCCATATTTGCTCCTTTGCGCTTTTGTTCCAGGTTTAAAACTCTACAGTTTCTTTTTTATTTATTCGTTTTTGATACATGCTTTATAATCTTGCTCAAAAGCCTGTAAATAAAAAGGACTCCCTCACATATAGCAACAAAGTTAAATGTTTTCACAGTGCTTTTATTTTACACCAGAGTGGAATGTGTTTTGTAGGCTACATAGGGCAAAAATAGATTTGCTTTGTACTTGTGTTCACTTCCATGCTTCTTTGGGCGGAATAATATGTTGTATGGATTGACGGGTGTTTTGGCCAAGCTTCAGATTAGTTAAAGCTTAAAAAACTGAAATAACTAGCTATATATTGACAAGATTTTTAGGGTGTTTTAGACTTGGGCCAACTGCTCCAAGAGATAATTGACAAATGTGTTTTTACTTAAGGAGATGATGTGGAAGTGCATGTTTCAAAGGCACACAATGCCTGGATCTGAAGATAGATTGGTGCATTTGAATCACGGCAAAAACTTTCAGAAGCCAAAGCATTTCTAAAGCTGTCTGTATACATCAATCTACCGTTAGACAAATTGTCTACAAATAGAGAAGATTCAGGACTGCTGCTGCTGCGCTCATTATGAGTAGTCATCCTGTTAAGATTATTTTAAGAGTCTGACAGGCATTGCTGATAGAGGTGAGAAAGACTACAAGGGTAATGGCAAAAAACCTACAGAAGACTCTCCAAAATGCAAAAAACAAACTGTTCATGTGGCCACAATTAGGAATATGTTGATCAAGTATGGTGTTCATGGAAGGATGCCAAAGAGGAAGCAGCTGTTATCCATAAACAACATTGCAGCCTGTTTCAAATTTGCCCACAATCACCTGGATGGATGTTCCACAGTGTTTTTGGAAAATGTTCTGTAGACAGATGAGACAAAAGCAGAACTGTTTAAGAGCAATTGCACAATTTTTTGTTTTGGATAGAAAAAGAACCAATGCAGAGCAACTCCAAAACCTCACTCCAGCTGTTGTGAAGCATGGTGGAGGGAGTGCTGCTGTGCTGTCTCAGTACCTGAATGGCTAATAATCCATTGAATGAACAATGAATTCAGAACATTTTATAGGAGAATATAAGGGCAACAGTCTACAAGCTGAAAAGATGTTTGGTGATGAAATAGGACATTGACCCACAAGACACAAGTCAGCTACAGAATTGTTAGAAATGAATGTTTTAGAATGACCAAGTTCGAGTACTGACCTTGTAAATGAGAAGATGCTGTGCCATGACCTGAAAAGGGTTCTTCACGTAAGGCATTCCAGAATTATGAATGAACTGGAACCCAACTAATGCTTCTGCATAGTTTAAAAGTCTGACACATTTGTGCATTTTTTTTTGTCTTCATTTTTAGCATCAAGTGATATCTTGGTGAAGGATGTGCCAGTGACCCCAGTAAAGAAAGAGGAGGTATCTCCCATAAAGTCAGAGGTCAAAGAGGAGAAGCCCGTATCTCCAGTGCTCAATGCAACAAAAATCCCCACTCCTTCTTCCCCTCCTCCATCCCATCCATTATCTCCCTCTTCCAATCTCTCCCAAGGGGTCGACACTCTTCCAGGTGAGGCATCCCTAATGAGTAGCCCCCGAGGGCGTGGTCGACCCCGTAAAATAAAACCAGAAGTAGAGCTTCATCTACGCACTGTCAAGAACCGCAGACGCCGCCGCAGCAGTAAGTCATGTGGTGGTGATTCCGTAATGGGGACAGGGAGTGATGCCAGAATGCAGGACCTCAACCAGTCAGCCTTCCAGGCCTGGCTCAGCCACTCACAAGGCTCCATGACTGCTGACACGCCAGTCTCACCATCTGGGGCTGGCCAGGGTGAGGATGGCAGCCAACCAGAGGATGGTATGAAAGACCTTGCAGAGAAGAGAGGGCAGTGGTTCAACCTGTTGCCCAAGGAGCCATGCGACGAGGCATCACTGTCTCAACCATGTGCGCCCTCATCTACCTCTGTGTCTCCCACTAAAGACACGTCCCTTCTTCTGAGTGCCACACCTCTTACTGGACCACTCCCATTCCCACAGGTCAGTGATGATGATGATATTTGTATATTATGTATGTGAAACAAATGCTTCCTCCAGTATGAAATCAGTCATGTACGTAGTGCTGTGCAGTACTGATAAAATCATTACAACAAATTTTCTAAAATAGAAATGTTAATTCACACGTTCATTGTTTGATATCTCACAAAACATTGTGAATCTTCATGCTTTGTGTTTGGTCTTGGTTTCTTGTTGCAGGCTGTGATTCCTTTTCCTCAAGTGTGCTCCACTCCAGCTCCCAGGCCTGGGAGGAGGCGCAGGAGGGGCAGCGGTGCTGGCAGGGGGCACTCCCGGGCAAGTGCAGCAAAACGCAGGGGCAGACCTCCATCCTCTCTTTTCCAGGAAGTGGAGCAGAAGTTCTTCACTCAGCTTGTGGTCAAACCCATTCCCCTCTGTGAGTCTGTTTTACTTTTAAGCCAAATATGGACTGTTTTGGCCTTGTTATGCTGCTTTCCAGCACATAACAGTAACTGTGATGTTTTCTTCAGTTTAACATGGTGCACAAGTGTGTTAGTCTTGTAAACGGTGTAATCTATTCTATATTGCAATGGATTATGTTCCAGAAGTTTAATCCTCTTAATCAACAATGTTCTTTCCCTCTCCAGCAATGGTGAAAGGCTGGTGGTGGATTAAAGATCCTGAGGAGCTGACTGCCATTCTGAGCGCTCTCCACTCCCGTGGTGTCCGAGAGAAGGTTCTCCACAAGCACCTCACCAAACACATGGAATTCCTGGTAGAGTTCTGCACAAGGCCCGTAACTGGTGAGGCGCAATTACAGAGAAACTACCAATTACAGCTGGGCTATGTATTATGGGGTATTGTTAATATGGATCTGTGGATAAACACTCTCCAATAAAACATTCAGTGATTTCATTATAATATGCAGATGTATTATGCTAGGAGCACTGTTCAGTTCTAAGTTCATAGTCACTACTTACTCTCTTCTGAGGAGGCCCTGAAGGGTAAGTGGTTCAATGAGAGTCCACTGGGTTTTGATTTCATAACCACAGTTCACTATATGCTAGAGATGCACAGATTATGGATTTCTTGGCCAATTCTGATTTCTGATGATTGATTGATTGATTTTAGCGTATGACGGGCAAATTCCCATTTTTTGTTCCCTGTAAAAAACAAATAAATAAATTTAAAAAAATTAACGGACAGCCTGCAGAAATATTGACTTTACTCTAAACAATAAAAATGTGGTGCAATTGGTTATATAACAAACCTTTACATAAACTTCCATGTAAGATAAATAGCAATATTTTTCTTTTCCAAATGAAAACGAGAGATTGTTTACTAAATAGCACTAAAACAACTGAAATTGAGCGCACTATCATGTGCCAGCACTTGTTTTAAGAGCACATGAGAAGAAGCACCATCTAGTGATTATTGTTTATCTAATGACTTCCATGTCTAAAGACTCGGTGGTCTTTTTAATTGGTGAGGGGGGCTGCTGGGGGTTGGTCTCTGTGTTTGTGCTGCCATCAGTCTCGTTCTGTGTAAATGTGATCGGCACAGAATCAATTAAATGAGCCTGTTCAGCCAATCACAATGAAAGCCGGCCAGTTCCAGTCACTAGCTGATGGATTGGTCCATCTCTACTGCATGCAGTGCTGGATAATTAACTGGTGCCTCTTGACATTATTTCTTTAACCTACATTTTATTCACTCTTAACAGTTTAAGTATTGGGCATGATGTTAGTACTTATGTATAGGTAGCAATATGTCATTGCTATGTCATGGCCATTTTCATTCTTATTCCAGTCTGTCTTCTGCATACCAAATGAAAAGCTTCTCTTTTGTACATAAAGTATCTGTATGTATGTATGTGTGTATGTTCAGTTCCTCAGTCAGGATGTGTTTATTTGATATGAAGAACTCCTAAACTTTGGAAAAGATGGATAGCACTTTTACAATGGACATTGGTTTTTGTTATCTTATTAGGCTGGTTCATGAGGTCACCTGTGTTGCAGTATTTATTTAACATTTATTGCTTCATTGTAGAGTAAGAACTGTGACAATTTCATGCCAACAGTTCACACTTATCAATCATTTGAAATGTAGAATGTCACTGATGACCATACTTAGCATTCAAGGATTCCAGGCTGAGAAACTTGCCAATTTCTGATACTACTGGATTTTTTTATTTAATTTTTTTTTTTTTTAGCAAAACACCACCAGCAAAGTTACAAACACCTGATTTGAGACACTCACCCCAAACTACAATTATGAGATCCTGGCTAGACATGTGGACTTTGATGACTGTGTAGACTGTGGACTGTGTAATTTTAAGTGTCTGAATTAATTGTCTGGTTTTAGCCATGAGTATAGCCTCATATGCTGATATAGCTTTAGGCCTTGTCCACACGTAGCCGGGTATTTGAATAAACGCATATATTTTTATGCGTTTGGGCCTTTCATCCACATGCAAACGCAGTTTTACACCACCAAAAACGAATGATTATGAAAACTCCGGCCAAGGTGGAGATTTTGGAAAACTCTGTTTTTGCGTTTGCGTGTGCACGTATGAAAACGGCGTTTTAGAGTCCAGAACATCACAATCTGTGACAAATGATGCTGTGATGTCATATACACGACCACTGTAATTGACTGCCTTGCTGTGGAAGGATGAACGCCAGCAAAGAATTTTTCATTTTTATGTTAATTCAAACACTCTTTGCGTGTTTGTTTTTACAAGTTCAGCTTCTCCAATACGTGGAGGAGCAAATGAGAAGTTTGTTACTTGCTTTTTTGTTTTGAAGGATTCTGATTGGCTGACATGGGCGTTAGCTTTGTGTTACACTGCCATCTATGCGCTTGGCGTCTTTATGACAACACTCTACATCGTATTTATGCGGATTCATGTGGATGAAAACTTTTCTTAAATCGATCTCGTGTGTATGATATTTTTGAAAACGATGTAGGGGAGATATTCGTTTTTATAAATACCCGGCTACGTGTGGACTAGGCCTTAAACAACAACAATCATCATTTCAAACAGTAAAATACTTTAACAGTCTGTTTTCAGAATTGTAACGATATTAGATGGGCAGCAGTGTATTTATCACTGATTTGGTCCTTAAAGTAAACCATATTTTGAAACTTTGTAATTTGAGACATGTATGATTTTTTTTGTACTTTTCCCCTCAATTTTCAGTCTCCAGTTTAATCTGCATTCATATCTCCTGTCTGTTACAATCAGACCCCATTTTCCAGCAGAAGGTGGATGACAACGGAGTATTGCTAGAGACAGCACAGAAGCCTTGGGAAGTACAGGAGCGAATCATGCACATTGATGTTGGTGTCCTTCAGTGGGTGGAGGATCTGGAGCAGAGAGTGGTGGGAGCTGATTTGCAGCTCAAGGTGAGATATAACGGGGAGAAGGAACTTTTACTAATTAAGCTCATGTTGAATATTAATTTCATTTTTATTTTTGTTCAAACTACGACTCAGTGATTTTAAAAGCTTAGTGTTACAAGCAAGAACAAGCAGTTTCCCCCCAGACTCTCATCTGTTTACACCTCATTTGGTGGCCCATAATGGTCCCAGTACTTTGACTCATGCCTGCTCCTAAGCTGATTGAACAGCAGGGGGAGCTGTGTGTATGTAGTCTGACTGCATGTATCACCTGGGGGTCATTTAGCATGGCCATTGCATCATTATGTCCACACTTTATATTCAAAGATGGCTGCTCCAAGTGGACCAAGCGACACTGAGAGTGCCGCAGAATCATCAGCAGCAGGATTTCAGGTATGGAGACATGGTAGCCCGAGCAGGAGGGATTTATGCGAGGCTCTAACCATTATGACAGACATGGTCCCTTGATGAGTTCGGTAATTCTAACTGAGAATTACTTAGAAGGACTGTGTGCCACAGGAATTAACATCTTAGAATTTTAGCAAATGTATCAACATTGTGTAGAGATGTAGGGAAATCTCTAGCCAACATTATCAGTAGCAGTAGCTTTGCTCTTAAAATGATGTTTAGTAAATTGTTCAGCCTGCCATGCTGGTTGAGTCTCTTTCTCTCCTGCTGTCTTGTTCTAAACTCCCACAAAGTGCTTATACCAGAATCTGTTTTCCTCTTCCTTTAACATGATGTAACTCCTGTAGTACAGACTTGTTCCTCTCCTAACACACTCCTTATCATTTCCTATAACAGGGGCAAAACCAAACCAGAGAAACTAGTCAAAAGGTGCAAATGACTCTTTATATTTATATATATATATATATATATATATATATATATATATATATATATATATATA
>BRDA01000092.1:82374-93168 GCA_036984385.1 Crenuchus spilurus | reverse complement strand
TGGACCTCCTGGAGATCAGGTGAATTGGCTACTCTAAAAATTACCCTGGTGTGTATGAATGTGTATGTCTGTGTATGTATGTATGTATGTATGTATGTATGTATATATGTATGCCCAGATATGGTTGGCACTCTGTCCTGGGTGATCCCCCTAGTGCTCGATGCAGTCCTCCAGGTGGACGGTCGCTTCCGGTTAAGAGTACGCTGTGCACGATTAGGCTGCCGCTTCTCACCAGTGTTTGTGGTTGAGTGTGTGTAAATGGAGTGTGTTGATTGTAAAGCGTCCTTGGGTATCTAGAAAGGCGCTATGTAAGTGTAACGTTCCTTCCTTCCTTTACTTTTATGGGCATCTCTTTACTTTCATGGGGGGTCTCTTTGCTCTTATAAAGGTCCCTTTTCTCATGTAGTAATAATAATGCTTGATACTTATATATCACTTTTTCAAGAACCCAAAGATGCTCACAATCAGTATACTACTACAGAGAAATACACATCCGTTGGCAAGATATGGACAAGACCTGGTATCGACACAGTATTAGAAACAATTAGAACAGTGGTCTTAGGGGGGTGGTAGGAGCTATTGAATATTTGTAGTTCAGTAACAGTGTTAACAATTTTATTATTCATTTGAACAATTCATTCTCAGAGATGACCAACAGAGAGTAACCGTTATTTCTTATGGGGATCTCTTTGCTTTTATTGTGGGATTTGGGGGCCCTCTAGCCCCCTCAATTCAAATTTGCAATATATTTTTGCAAATCTTTGTGTTGATGTAAAATAGACACACCCTTAGGTTAGATAGAAGGTCGTCTACAGTCAGTATCACTACAGTACCAGATGGTTTTACTGTTCTGATGGGTTATTTTAACAATATCCCCAGTTAGACCTGCCCCTCTGTGTTCCTGCTTGTATGGTTGTAAACGGCTACAGGCCACACACAGGTTCTGAGGTTAAAGAGGGTCAGGGGTTCAGTGCTATTCAACAGAAATTCCTTCTGTATTGTCCACTCTGTTCTTGTGACCATCCTCCTTATCCTTGTTTCTTTTGTCCACTGACTGTCTCTTTTTGTCCAGCCTGATAGTACTGCTCAAATGAATCTGTTCTAAAAAAAAAAAAAAAAAAAAGGTCCCATTTGCACGGGAGTTGCACAAAAAAACTTTTCAGTAGTCCAATTTGACAATCAATTTCATCAACTTTAAATATGTTCTAATGCAAATAACCTGCCCCAGGTTAACATTGTAGTTTGCTTAAAAACTGAAGAGTTCTGTATGGATGACAGACATCACATTTAAAAGAATAAGATAAACTAAACATGTAGAAATGATTCTTTGTTCTATTAGTGAAACATTTGGTGTTAAAGACTGGTGAGTGTTGATCATTTAAAGCCAGATTATCAATTTGATATTGACTATCAATGCAGGCATCAATGGTATTGACTATTGTGATACTAAATTTAGTAAAATAATTTAAGTCAAAATTCTGGTGTCATTACAACCCTAATTTGTAGAAAGGTGCAGCACCACCGTAGAGTCAACTAAATCTTTCATTTACCTTTTCTAGCAGTCCTGTGAAGAGTTCTGTCAAAGTTTTCTTGGTCTTCCAGACCTCAAACTAACCCCACAGGGCTAATTCTAAATTACAAGCACTTCACACTAAAGATCAGACACCCAAAATGTTTTAAATAATGGGATACATTTAAGGTAAGGTGGGCACATTTGTATACATTTGAAATATATGTGATCCATTCATGAACTACAACCAAGCCAACCTGGTGACACGTAACAAAAACCTTTACTAGTACTGTGCAGATACATCTGCCCAAATCTGACTTTCATAGAAAAGCCATCAGAAGACCAGCATCTCCAGCATCTTCACCAGAAAAAAGTTTGCAAAGGAGCAAGTGTGTAAATGAGTGTTGTGGACTGGAGCAAGTTGTGTTTGTGGGTGAAGAATTTCAAGAAAGAGCACTTCCTCAGCTGTTAAGCATGGGGGTGGATGTATCCTACTTTGGGCTTGGGGACTTCACTTCTTAGGTTTTGCACTGGAGCTATGCTGCTGCTAATGTAGCTAACAAGTACAGCTTATTCCTCACCAATTAGCATGGTGCCAACTGCAAACTGTGTTGAGTAGGTCAGTAATTTCATATAATCTTCCTTATGTGATTTGTGAAATGGTGCCACATCAGAAATATTAGAATATAATGGGAAAAGTTCATTGTTCACAATTTAATTGAAAAACATAAATATTTTATATCAAAACATGTAAAATGACATGTTTGAATGACTATCAGACTCCAGAAACATTTCTATCACCTTGCCTCATCCCTGCTGTGGGGATGGGTTTCAAAATGAAGCAGAAATAAAAATTTGCTTCAATATACATAAAAAAGTCGTGTAAAGGAAAACGGAGGGCAACAGACATAAAATGACATTTCAAGGTTTTATTTTACTTTAATGTTGATCAGTATGAGGTATAGTATCAGTATAGTTGATGAAAATCAGTTAAAAAATTCAAAATAGTTGCATTTTTTCTAAAAAGCTAAAGTTTTTAGACTATTTATGTAAATGATTTTTCCAGCAAACTATCACTTTAATTGTTAAACTATGGCTTTAAAATTGGTTCTCCATCTTCTCTCCCTCTCAGAGCTGGGTGACCTGCTGGAGTCTCTGCAGCATGTGCGATACAGTCTGAGTGATGCTGAGAGTGAGGCTGATGTTCAGGTGGTGATGGAGCTGCTGCAGCAGAGGGAGTTTCAGCAGGCCTTCAGCTTGCACAGCACTGTGACTCTTGGCGTCAGAGCCGTCAACCCACCGTATCCCACCACCGCCCGCGCCCAGCACCTCTGCCACGAGGTACGGCTTCTTGTTTACATTCACTCACCATATCACCATGGTCAGGTTAGAACCTTGTATCTCCATTTCATGTGTAGAGCCACCTTTATAGTGTATGAAACAATAGGACAGATGATTAAACTTTCTTATTATTCATATATTCTTATAGTAAACTACTGAATGTTACTGTTTTGGATGTACAGGTAGTCCCCGGGTTACATCGTCCCAGAGTTACGATGTTTCGTGGTTACGACACATTTCCCATTTACTGTATAAAGCCTTTTTTCATGTTTGGTGTGCGCGGCTGAAGAATACATGGTTACGCTGGTTTTTCATTTTCATTATTAAAAGTATTTTATATGTGTTTTTTGATAATTACTGTGTTAGGATAGGATAAGTGCTTACAGTATGTTATTTATGTACAGTATTTACGTATGTTCCGACTTACACGAAATTTGGTTTACGACGCGAACGTAGGAACGGATCAACGTCGTAACCCGGGGACTACCTGTACAAGGTTTGAAGATATACAACCACAACAAATCCTCACCACAGACTATAGACCAAGGGTGTCAGTCCTGGAAAGCTGGTGTCCAGCTGATTTCTCTGCTCTGACACTACAGTAAACCTGGTCATTACCTGCTGAGTTGAATCAGGTGTGTTTGATCAGGAAGATCACCACACTGTGCAGGAATCTGGCCCTCCATGGCTTTGACAGCCCTAATTTAGACTATAGTCTACAGTTATGCACAGTGTGTACAGAAAGCATACGCAGTCAGGATTTTATATACACTACAAATGAACGTTTTCATGATATTCTAATTGTTGAAGATGCACTAGTGTCTGTCTTTGTCTCTGAGATTGTCATTTTGATATGAAATATATGGGCATGTATATGAAGGTGATGATATGGAAAAATAAAAAAGCCATTTTGACCACAAAGGGTTAAATATTGTTCTTCTTTGTTCTGAACTGGTTTTGTTTGTGGTCTGAGAGTGACCCATATCTGGTCAGCATCTGATCATCAATAATAAAGTGGCTATCAATTATAGATACCTTCAGACAGGGTCTTCTTTCACCTTTCGCTTTTCACGCGCACACACACACACAGTCCTGCATTCCTGTGTGTGTGTGTGTTGTGCTTAACAATGAGGTAATTACTCAAAGCTCTCTGATTGGCTAAAGCTGTAATCTTACAACAGGCCAGTGATACCACAAGATGCCTAGAAAAAACAAAGCCCACTGGCATCCATGATAGGAGAAGACAATATCAGCAGCACAATGTTATGTTTTGTGATCTTGACTCTTAAAATCATTATATTGGTATTTATTTAATAGATTACATGTAAAGATTGATGGCCAACAGCCGTTAATTTTACGTTGTTTAAGTCATTAGACTCTTCCACTCCAGTGCAAACAAATAGTGTAAGGATGCACCACTGACATTAACATTATAAACCTAGCTGGTATTCCCAAAATGACATTTTATTCTAATTAGAAAACATAAATATAGAAAAAGTATAGCAGTTATAATTTAAAAAACTGTTGATTTTTGTCATTGCCAGAAACGTAATGAAAGACTAACTGGTTAGCATTCAGCCTCTTGGACTGCACAGATCTGTCAGCAGGTCCAACATCTAATCCTTCCATTCAGAGCTTCTTTATGCTCTCATTTTCTAAGATGCACACAGAAGGGAGGAGTCCTGTGACAGCTGAAACCCTCTTCTTTCTATTCAAGTTAATTTCATTGCTAATTAAAGTTTCTAGTGCGAATAAAACACATACCATATCTAGAATAAGTGTTGATTTTTGGTTTCAATCCTTTTCTGCTAAGTCCCAAACAAGCAGAACTGAGCACTTTCTGAGTTTCTGTCCTGCTGAAGGTCCCCCCAAATTTGAGATGTCATATGATGTACCTTTAGTGCTGTGCAGCCTCAAAACATATTTTTGGGACTAAAATGTAATCTGTATTATGACATGCAGATACAGACAGAGAATCATAAACATTACAGAGGAATATGACATTAATCATTTAGGAATAAACAGAAACGTTAACCAGATGGGGTCTGAGGACATCAGAAGGTGATTTCTCTAAGAGTCAGGGGGTTATTTCACAAAACAAAGGCTACGATCCTTAGCCTCAACATGTTGAAGTGACTCAAATCTGATCTTTTGTCTTAATGTGGCTTAGATCTGATGTTTTCAGGACTGTGTGGACATCAGATCCCATCTTTTCACATCAGATTTTTAGTCACTTTCATATGTGGTTCTAGATCAGATACATACAGGGTTCCCGCGGGGTCTTAAAAAGTCTAAAATTCAAAACTTTAAATTTAAGGCCTTAAAAACTGCCAGATATCCATCCAAGGTCTTAAATTTATTAAAGTCTTAAATTTGTACTTTTAATTCCAAAAAAGCATAGTCTAATCGGACGTTAGTTTTGCTAACTTCTGCTAACGTCGACTAAATGCATCAGTGTAAATGTAGTTCTGTTCTCTCTGTTTCTCGGGCGGACTACCGCTGTGGGAACTACAAAGCCCATGATAACCTCATAACAGACGAAACTAGTTAGCTAGCTGCATCTTATGGGAATTCCCCGTTCCACCTTAAATATGCGGTCAGATACGTTCTCCCGACGACAGCTTCACCAATGCAAACGCTGTGTTTTTAAGGTAGAACAAATTCCAATCAGACGCTTCAGCTAACGCGGGGACTGTTTTTCAGCTTAACTACTTATTGCGAGCAAACTAGTGAATAAGCCGTTTTGTGTAACATTAACTAGTGTTTCTCTAATTTATATATTGTGAGTTGAGTTAACAGTGTCATAAAGCTATTTTTGGGCCACACAGTTAACACGGGTAGCTAATTGTTGGCTAGCTAACTACATTGGTTTTTTAAGCTAAAACAGCCAGTTACAGGGTTGCCACGTCTCAATAAACTCTCTAGGAAAAATGCCTGACAGAAGGCTGCCATTCACAAGCTGAAACTCACCCAAAATGTAAAATACAGGTGTAGAACTCTAAATCTTCTTTTAATTGTACTTTGTCTTTCATTTCCTTTACTGTTTTATTTTTCATATTCATATGAAATATAAGGATTTCATATTATTTATTTTATTGTTGAAGTTGTTGTTATTAGTAGTAGTATAGTGTTTTAAATTAATACACGTTTATTATTCAAATCAGTATAAATTGTACATATTCTACTACTACTACTACTACTTAATAATAATAATAATAATAATAATAATAATAACTTATAATGGAAAACAGAAGATATCAGAAGAATGTGAACCGTCAAGATGGTTACATCTGATCTGAGCAAAAAATCAGATTTGAGCAATGTGACTTGTAATGTGAACGTAGCAATAGTTTCTTAGATTAACCAGGTACCTCAAGCCCAAAGTTGAATCTGTCTAATAGGGAAAGAGCAACAGGACATTTCTACAAGACAATCCACAATGTTAAGCTTAAGCTATCTAACCGAGAGTAGAATATCTCCTAAATCGTGCCACACCAATGTAGAAAATCCCAGAGTTTGACTGAAACAGGCTCTCTGAATAGTGATGGTCTGTCCATCCTGAAGTTCCCTTCATTCATGTGTGTGATGTGTTTCAGGTGCAGAATGTCTTGCAGTTCACCAAGCAGAAGGAGGGGATCGAGCTCCGAGCCCTGCTGACAAACCCACACCTTCAGGTATGTGCTCTCCATCCAGAAGTGCTGACCTTGTGCGTGAGGTGTCTACCCTAACAGCAGTGCTCTGCAAGTATATCCAAGTGGACTTTTTGGTTTTGGTGGTCAATGATTCTACTGATGAGGAAATGTAGCACTAAAGCCATAAACCAAACACTGTTTTAAGGCCCTATTCACAGCAGCCTTGTAATCTGTGCATCACATCCACTGAAGTTAAGCAGGTCTGGCTGTGGTTAGTACTTGGATGGAAGACGTTCAAGGAAAAGCTTGTGCTGGAAGTGGTGTTGGTGGACAACAGGAGGCTGTGTTCTGTGTGGATCCCAATGCTCCTGTCCAGTAATGGGGACATTACTGAATAAATGGCCATCTTTCCAGTCAGACAGAAAGGTTTTGATCTTCTGAGGTCATTTCTTCTAAAAGAGTTGAGGCACCTGTTGTCCTCACTCCTGATCATTTCCATCTTCGAAAACTGACCTCACCTCTCTGTCTAATAGGTAATGTGAGGGTTCTAGTGTGGACCGTATCATCTGGGTGGATGCTGACCACTGGTGATGGTTGAGATGAGTCCCACATATCAAAAAGCTTTGAGTGTCTAGAAAAGTGCAATAGAAATGGAAGTGGACATGCGTTGTTCTACAGGAGCTCGTCTATGGTTTTATCTCTGGTTAAGATGTTTCTAGATCATTGTTGTTTAAGTGGTTGCTGGGGTGTTTATAAATGGTTGCGGTGGCTACAAGGTGATTTTAATGGTGTTGCTAGTGTATCCCTGGTTGTATGCTCAGGTGTTTTCTAGATGTTTGCTGAAGTGTTGATGTTCCGGAATTCTGCTAAGGTGGTGTGAGGTATGATAAATGGAAAACACTGTTACCTCAATGAAGGAATTGCTACAATTAAAGAAACATTTCTGAGTACCTTCCATTTGCCATGTCCTCCTCCTCTGAGAAAATTAGACTGAACTCGGGACTCGTCTGATCATTTTAGTCCTGTTCAGACACATTTCTGCACTGGCCACTGGTACCTGCTGTATTTGCTGTCCTATTGAGAACATTATTCAGCTGTAGTCCCTTCATTACCAGATTTGAGAATTTTGTCACTGAGCAAATGAGTACAGTGTTACAGACGTAGACTAATCTAGTCCAAACAGCCAAATAAGGTTCCAAGCATGTTCACTAAACTTGTTTAAATCTTCTCTTTTTGTCCCAAAAAGCTATTATAAATACACTTTTAGGCACTTCTTTATATACCAAGATATTTAAAGATAAAAACCTGATTTAAACCCATACATTTGGGCTGTGTTTTTAAAAAACACTCATATATGTAAATATTAAAATAAATATCAGTAATAATAAAATTAGCAATTTTATCTATGCTAATATGTTGGTTTAACTCTTTCTATACATGATGAAATTCATAAACCCATGTGATGGCTGAGGAGCATCAAGCAGAACATTTGGAACTATATGTTTCTTCAAACACAATTCCAAAGAAATTGGGACGTTGCAATGATTTGCAAATTTAATGCATTACATTTTTAAAAAATCACAACAGAACCTAGAACACATCAGATGTTGAAAGTGAAGAATTTTACCACTTCGTGAAAAATATTAACACATTTAGAAGTTGATAGTAGCAACATATCTCAAAAATGTTGGGACAGGGGCAACAAAAGGCTGGAAAATAAGTGGGACTAATAAAAAACAGCTGTTGGAGCAATTTGCAGCTAAGTTACATGACTATAAGAGCAGTTTAGAGAAGCTGAGGCTCACCAATTTGCATCAAACTGCATCTGAAAACATGTTCTTTTGTGAATAAAATATGGGTGTATGAGATTTGCTAATTATTGCATTCTGTTTCTATTTATTAACATTTTACACAGTGTGTATATAGTTAATGTCAAAATTATTAGCCACCCTATAAAGTGTAAAGTTTTTTCAAAATGTTTTTTTCAGTAAAGTCCTTTTATAACAGAGCAAAGATTTTTCAACATAACATTTTCAACATACTAGTTTTCTTTATAAAGCATAAGTTATTTTTAACTTTATACTATACTATATCAGAACTATTTCAAAAGAAACAAAAACCCGGGTCAATATTATTAGCCTTAATATTACCATTAAGAACAGACTTTTTTATTGAGCCAAAGCACAAAACACTGCTGTGCAATGGTGTGCTTTAACTTTGTAATGATGCAAGCTTGTTATATCAAATCACAGCTGAGGGTTATCTCCCAATTTACACACAATATAAAAGCTTCAGTAAGCATTTGAGCTGTCACTTGAGAAAGCATAATGCCAAAAGCTAAATAAATCAGTTTAAAATTGAGAAATATAATAATGCTTACAAAGCAGGAGAAGGGTATACAAAGTTATCACAGCATTTACAAGTGTCAAGAACTGGAGTGAGAAGTATTATCAAGAAATTAAAAGAGAGACATACAATACAGAACAAGCCAGGCAGAGGTAGGAAGCACAAGATTTTAAAGACCCTGGAAAGAATACAAGTGAAAGATGTGTGTAAAGACCCCAGAACAGCTGCAAAGACACTAGTGAATGACTTTGCCATGTCAGGAATTGTCTCAAGAAATACAATCAAAAGAGCCCTGCACAGAAATTAATTGTGAGGTTGCAGACAAAAAAACTCCACTTCTGCAGAAAAGACCTTAAAGCCAGACTGAAGTTTGCTAAGGACAACCTGGAGAAAGGATGTGATTACTGGAAACATGGTGGAGGGAGTATTATGCTATGGAGATGCTTCAGTGCATCTGGACCTGAAAATATCGTCAATGTGGAAGGAATCATGAAGAAAGAAAGCCTTAAGAGGTCAGCAGCAAAACTTGGTCTGAATCATCATTATCTCTTCCAACATGACAACAACTTAAACATACATGGTTCCTGGTGAAGAACTACCTACATAAGACCAAAGTGAACATTTCTGACTGGCCTCCACAAAGCCCTGAATTAAATCTCATTGAAAGTCTTTGGGGTGAACTGAAGAAGAAGGTTCATGTCAGACAGTCATCAAATCTGGAGGAGCTTGAGAAATTTGCTAAAGAAGAATGGTCTGGGATTCCTCAGGAGATGTCAGAGACTTGTTGAAAACTACAGCAAATGTTTGCATGCAGGCTGTTATTTAGTTAAAAAGACATGCATCAGGGGGACTAATAATTTTGACCATGGTATTTTTAATTAATTAATTTTTTTTTGTGTGTGTGAAATAATTTCATTTCTGTGGGCAAACTCAAATTATGTAATAATTCAAAATAAAACTGGGATGTTTGAAAACACTGTTAAAGGTTCTTTACTCCTTTTAACAGCACTTGGGAAATACATTTAAAACTGTGTGTGTGTGTGTGTGTGTGTGTGTGTGTGTGTGTGTGTGTGTGTGTGTGTGTGTGTGTGTGTGTGTGTGTGTGTGTGTGTATATTCTTTAATGTTGCACTATTCATACATGTTCCAGCATATCAAACTTCACACAGAACAAACAATGATATATACATAAGTAAACATGATGAAAATTAGCACCAGAAGCCATCAAAAGCATCTTATGCATCACATACCAAAGATGAAGGAGATGTATAAGGGAAAACAAAATAAAGCTCTTTTAACTAAAGTAGTTTTACATTTTCTTCTTAGTAATCTACCTTCTTTGTGGAACAAAAGTGATCAGCATCTAATCATCAATCATAAACACCTTCAGACGCAACTATGCAGAGTTGTTCATCGTAACCCCCACAGCATGTGTTCTTGCACGTATTATCAGGTGTGAGACCTCAACGTGAAGCCAGAGCCAAACTGTCGCGTCGTTGGAAAATTGGCTTAGCTCGCCTGGGTCTCAAAACCTCCTAAAGAGCAGACTGAGGTGAACAGGAACTGTCATTGTTTCATCAAGTCTAATCCAGTCTTCCTGTGAGCCAATCCCAACTGTCAGAAACAACGTAAACATTTGCAAGAGGGACAAAATGAGCTTTTAGTCAGACACAGGAGTGAGTATAGTATATATGCAACCCCTCAATGCCTGTATTATGAAATGTTTGATTTAAAAGATGGACAGAACTGAAACTGACCAGTTGGTAATGCTGGAAAATGCTGTATGTAGCATCCGTCTTCTTATGACTTCTTTCAGGGGACCAAGCAGTTGATAGTACAAGAAAAAAAAACTATAAGTAACACATCAAACCCAAGTTCTCCCACTTAGAAATCATGGAGGGATCTGAAATGTTCATCTTAGGTGCATGTCCACTGTGAGAGACATAATCTAAAAGAAAAAATCCAG
>BRDA01000092.1:65973-82274 GCA_036984385.1 Crenuchus spilurus | reverse complement strand
TACGAATAAAATATTGACATTTGCCATCTCCACATCATTGCATTCAGTTTTTATTCACAATTTGTATAGCGTCCCAACTTTTCTGGAATCCGGTTGTATATGCCACATAGCATCATGGGAACATAAGACACTGGAAATTTAGGAGCCTGATAAATTAGGAGCTTGAGAACATAGGACCCTGGAAACATAGAACCATGGGAACGTAGGATCCTGTTAACGCAGCACCATGGGAACTTGGGTCCCTGAGAACATAGAACCATGGGAACACAGTTTTAGGTTTGTATTTGTTTGTGTATTTCAGGTTGTATTTGTTTTCTTTTGCAAAGTTGTTGTTTCACAGATATGAGCTGTTGTTTTGCATCTTCTGCACATACTCAGTGACTTCTTCTTGATGCTTTGACTTGTTTTCTGCTCCTGCTGGGCTGTTGAAGTCATTTAAATGCTTAAAAGCCAATTGGCCGTCAAGAAGTACTGTCTGTCAATGGAGCCGAGATTGAGCCCCTGCAGTGTCAGATCCTGTTAGGAGGTGCTGGAGTGGAGCAGTAGAGGTCTCCTACTGCGACTCCATCACAAACTTTTACTGCTTCACAGGCTGCTGCCTTCACTCCTACTGCTAATCTGATAATCAAAGTTGTACAGATTTTTATGAGGACCCAAGAAACACACATTTGACTTTATCTACTATCTTGAAGCGTTATGACAGTGTTGACCGTTATGACAGTGTAGAAGTAACATCGTCAAGTATCATTTGTTAGGATGTTTGCCTACTGACTAGGGTGGATATCAGCAGAAACCTGTCAATATATTTTTACTATGGCTTACAATATAATATACAGCAGGAAATTGCAGTACAATAAGCATAATAATATGTTGTGATTTTTTTATCTACTGGAATTACAGCACACAGCTGTATTATCAACATTGATGCTTTTTAATTTTTAGCAATGTGGACAGATTACTTTAGCTGTGCTTATAATCTTGCTAAGATGTTACATTTGAACATTTTGAGAACAGTGTTATTATTCCAGCTAATAACTAAACTGTTTTCAGATTTCAAGTTGCTGGACATCAAATGGTAAGACACACCAATGGGTTCAATATCAATCACTTGAACTTCATTTTTTCTTTTTGTTTCTTTTGACCAATTTTTCTCAACAATGTAGTGGTAGCCAGTCGACCCACCCATCCATGAGGACTCTCTCAATCACTTGTAATGTCTGAATCTGAGAAGGTGAAGACTAGCACAGGTCTCTGGTGCATGTGAAGTCAGTTACCACCTCTTTTCAAACTGCTCTTTTCACACCACACTCTGATACATCAGCTAACAAACACCTGAGCCAGCAAACATTGCTGAGTAGTGATGGGGTGAGATTGCCATCTACCCATGCAGAGAGAGCTCGGTCAGTTTTGCTCTGTCAGGCCCCGACTGTCTATGGGAAGCAGCATGACCAGGATTCAAACTTACAATCCTCTGATCATAGTGTCGGCACCTTAGTCCAGTTTCTTTTCAAAGACACTTGCATTAAAGATTCTGTTTCAATTAAATATGTTTCATAACCTCATTTTCCAATAAATGTTGAATACAGGTTGATTTTTGGTTTCATTGATGTTTGAGTCCCAAACAAATAGAACTGAGCACAAGTGGTGTCTCTAAAATAGAAAGTCAGGTGGGGCAAAATGAATTCTGTGGGTAACATCCCACTCATCAGTGAAACTACACACAAACCTACTCGCTCAATTAATTCAACAACAAATACACATCATCAGTAATCTTGTGTTGTGCCAAACCCCTACCGTGAGATACATCCCCTGTCGGGAGACTTACTTACCGGTGGTATTCTGTTGCCTTTACTTTGGTTATTGTGACCAAAAGAACATAAATACAATCCATTCCAATCATGACTAAAGGAAATAAAGCTTTCACTGAGGTAACATGACTGTCTGTGTGTTATCTAACTGTTAACTTTGATGAAATTGTCCTTGTAATTCATTATATTACCTCGCTAGCAGTGGCTAACAGTTACAGTGATGTTTTCGAGTGGCAAGCTGCATAGCAACGCTGATACCATAAACAATATTCACATAAACTCGCATATAAAAAATCTTCATTTTTTATTGGCTGCTCCCAGCATGGGGCCAGCATAAGTGTGCCCCACAGCTCACCACTGAAAGCGTGTTGCACATGCGCAATGTTCTCTACTGTTCATTTGATTAAACAAATGCTGATGGGCCAGTCCCATACCCACTAAATTAAGATTGCTGACATTACTGTCATTACGCAAAACATACAGGAATATTTTTAAATGTATTGGGAACTACTGACATTTTCATAAGTCAAATACACAACAATGTTAGAAAATAAAATACATGTAAACAAAATTATGTCAAACACTGCTCCACAGCAACATCTGCTGCTGCCGGGCTCCACCTGCCCCTAATGTAGAGACGTTTTGAGAACTCAGTTTCTGTCCTACTGAAGGTGCCCTCTTGTGGCACAAAGCTGAATTGTAGCATGAACTTACATAATGTCCCTTTAGTGCTATGCAGCTTGAAATATATTTCTAGAGCTAAAAATCTAAAATCGCTGAAATTTTTAGTGTTCAGCAGTGAATTGTAAGCATCTGTTACTGTAATACACATCATAAAATGTTTATGATCATTTGAAGGCGTCAGCATTATACATTTTGCATTTGTTACATGTAGTTATTGTATAAAACAGAGATTTGACTAGACTATGAATGCCAAACAGTTCTGCATGAATTATTTTGATGTTTGAAGAGTTTGTTTCTTGTTTTGAGCCAAAGAATTGGTACCGAGGAGCTGAATCCGCTGACATATCATGGTGGATGATGAGCAAATCATATTCAGTGATGGGATTGGATGTTGTTGATGAGCTGTGTGAAGTGTCGCAGGATAGACGTGCTGCTGATTGATGGCACTGGCTGAGTGCTTAATGTAAATCAGGATTATGGAGGATTGTGTGTAGGTTGGGGATTAGCCTTCCTGAGGTTTGGTGTAGCAGGTGAGAGAGGCTAATTTGGACAGACTGTAGAGTTCTCCAGTCTGTAGCAGTTCTAGATCTGCACTTTCAGGGCTTTAGACCTGCTCAAGTAACAGCCTGCATAATGTGTTGACATGAGAAGATGTATAGTTTTTGAAGATGGAGATAATTAGGGGTGAGAAGATCAGAGTAACCCCAGGAACCATTATCTGACCAAAGAGTATCAGGACCTTTTGGGTTCATCTGAAAGGTTGCACTATTTGTACAGTACAGTGTCACCATCACTGCACTGGAATCATTGGGATCCACACAAGAATAGCTGTGACCACCAACACCACTTACCGCAGATACACAAGCTTTAGTCCAAATATTACACAGACCTGCTTAGCTGTTTAGTTTCACAGACATAGTGTAGCATGATATACATCCTGTAACCTGCATCACTTCTATCTCAATACTCTGAATATAAACAGGTTGATGTGATGATTCTCTGTATTGCCCCAAATCAATGAATGAACTGCTGTCACAGAGTGAATAATGAAAATAGTTGAATTTTGAATACAAGACGGTGATGGTGACCGGGTTCTTGGTGTGCTTGTGTGTACTGCAGGCTCTAATGGAGGCCCATGACTCAGTGGCAGAGCGAGAGCTGGAGCCCGAGTTCAGTTTGGCCCAGTATGGAGGAGAAACTGTTAAACTGGTGCGTCTGGAGAAGGCCCGGGACATACCACTGGTGTGTATCTGAACATCTACCTCTACTTCTACAGCCTAATGCAAGTAACTGTGAAGATTTGTACACTATTTTAGATGTAGTGGATCAGCTAAGTTCAAATTTTACTTCCTTAGTATAGAACTAGAGGTTAACACTAGAACTCAGTAGTCACCTAAATAGCACTGAACATCTGTCTGTACTTAGCCTAATGCAAGTAACTGGGAATTTTTGGAGACAATTTTCATTTACATTTACAGTATTTGGCAGATGCTCTTATCCAGAGCAACATACAACAGTGCTTTGTTTCCATAAGAGAAATATCTCTGCTAGTAAATACAGGTTTAGAGTCTAAGCAACTCTTCAGTTCAGACATTGTTAGAACAGCCATTACTAATACCTAGAAGGAAGGAAAGATACACAATTATTCACAATATGAGCATAGCAATGCATAGGAGTGAGTTGCAGTAGTCAAGTCTTGAGATGACGAGAGATTGGAAAAGTACCTGGGTAGCATCCTGGGTCAGAAAGCCTCGGATCAGTTGAATGTTGAAGAGGAGGAACCTGCACAACCGCGCCACATTTGCGATGTGAGTAGAAAATGATAGCTGGTCATCGAGAATCGCCCCAAGGCTTCTTGCTTCTTGAGATGGCACGACGATGAAGTTCTCAAACAGGACAGGAAGTTCAAGATTGAGCTTCAGGTGGTCGGTTGTCATCCAAGTGAAGATATCTGCCAAACATGATGAAATGCGGCTGGTTACCTGAGTGTCAGAAGAAGGGAAGGAAAGCGTCAGTTGATCAGTTTTCTACTTATTTTAGAAGTATGTGCTTGACTAGCTAAGCTCAAATGTTGGTCCTTTAGTTTAGACCTGGAGATTAACACTAGAACTCAGTAGTCACCTAAATAACCCAGTTGTTACTGTCAAAATACACCAAGGTCTTGGGAAATGTCAGCCTTAAATGGAGCAACAGCATTATGAATAGTATTATCAATAGAAAAGAGTTGAGAAAACTCTTGGCACGTTTATGGTTAAACACTGTGGTATGCTGTATTTTTACAGTTTTTCTGCTGTCACTAGATTATCTTTCTCTGTGTGTGTGTGTGTGTGTGTGTGTGTGTGTGTGTCAGGGAGCAACAGTGAAGAATGAGCATGACTGTGTGATTGTGAGTCGAGTGGTGAAAGGCGGAGCGGCAGACAGAAGTGGTCTTCTCATTGAAGGAGATGAAATCCTGGAAATAAACGGCGTCCCGGTCCGTGGAAAAAACATCAATGAGGTCCATGACATCCTGGTGAGATAAACCTTCATTACCTTCATATGAGACGCTTGTGTTAAACTTTTACACCACTTTGAACCAAACTGGCTGAGCCTTTCTGTAGTTATAGGAAAGAGAAATGCAAGTCTGGAACCAGTTGAGGTTTCAGTGAGTTTACAGATCCTGAGAACATATAATTAGAATGTTTTAGTATAATACTAAGGTTAAAGAAAAAAAATCTAAATAGAAGAAACTCCTCAAACATTGTGAAAATCCCACATCAGACTCAACTGGGAACAGTGTGGGCATGGTCTTAACATGGGTGATTGACAGCCCTCTGAATCCTATGGAAAGCCGAAGTCCAAAGTTCTCCACAAAACCAAAAGTGTTAGTTTATATTGTTGCACACAAGAGGAAGAAAAAACATCAAAGAGTCATTTCTCAACAAAGTGATTAGAGAACAGAACAAGGAAAGCAAAAGAGAAACACAAAAGCTTTTAGCACCAGACTGAACTAGCTGAACTGGCTGAACCTTCACCTGACTCCCTTCTCTACATTACAAATGAATGCTGTAAAAATCCATGTTCACAATAATCTACTAATTTAAACTTAGGAAAAGTATAAAAACAGAAGAGCTGAACACACATTAGTTCCAATATATTGTGTATATATATACAGATCCATTCCAAAAAATTTGAATATCATGGAAAAGTTAATTGAACTTTCATAGATTTTTAATGTAATTATTTTTTAATCCTGTTTTCATGGGTTTTGAGCTGGAAGCCCAAATTATGTGAAAATAAACAAATAAATACTTGAACTTGTTTAAATTGTGGGGCTGGATTCTATAATCTATGAAAGTTTAACTTTTTGAATGGAATTCTGGAAGTTAATCAACTTTTCCATTATTCAAATTTTTTGGAATGGGTCTGTATATATATATATATATAAAGATCTTTCACTACAGTGTTAACCCAAACACCGGAACTGTACCAAAATCATCAAGTCATACATAATTGCAAATCATTCATAATTGATTGACATTGCTCGTCTATAATCAGAAATGATCAGAAAATGTGTTTTATGATTTGTAATATAACAATTCATACTTAAAACTTACTGCTGAACACTAAAAATGAAAGACCTTCTAGATTTTAGTCCCATTTTTTCAGGCTGCGCAGCACTGAAAGGACTTTATGTAGGTTCCTCTTACAATTCAGATGCCACAAGGAGCACCCTTCAACCGGACAGAAACTGAGTGCTCAGCTCTATTTGTTTGGGACTCAAACATCAGTAAAGGATTGAAACCAAGAATCAACCCTTATACTAATTATAAGGTACTAAGCAGCACGAAATAGTCAGAAACTAACAACTTGAGTAGAAAGAAGAGGGATCAGCTTTCATTTGACTCCTTTTGTGTGTATCTTATAAAAGATGAAAGTAATGAAGCTCTGAATGTGAGAAATAGATGCTGGACCCATTGGCAGGTCCAGTATGCTAAGATAGATAGATAGATAGATATATACTTTATTAATCCCTTGCGGGAAATTCACTAAATTCACCTTAACTAAGGGTTAATTATACGAGGCTAGATAATGGATTTTTACATTTGTGATCCATAAAAGCTCTCAAAAGTGAAATGAGAAGTGAAATTCAGTGTTAAAGTACTCTTAAGCCAGATTCTCAGAGTTCATTATGTTAAGTTAGCACAGAAACACAGTGTGATGTTGATCTGTCTGGTCTGTGTTGTTCTCTCCAGTCAAACATGCATGGCACACTGACCTTCCTCCTCATCCCCAGCTCACGACACAAAGTCCCAGCACACCGGCAGACTGTGGTAAGAGCTCTAACACAGCTCCTTCAGGTTAACCAACAGGACACATCTCTTCTCCCAAACATTAATTTACTCCACAAAGAGACTCACATCCACTTCTCATAGAATTACAGCAGCTCCCGTCATCTCAGAAACTTTTCTCCTTTTCATTGTTTGAGTGTCTATATCAGTATATGTGAAATTTCCTCAGATGCATGTGAAGGCCTACTTCAGCTACGAGCCTGCAGATGACCCATACCTGCCCTGCCGAGAGCTTGGTCTGGCCTTCCAGAAAGGAGACATCCTGCATGTCCTCAGCCAGGATGACCCCAACTGGTGGCAGGCGTACAAGGATGGAGACGATGACAATCAGCGTCTGGCTGGTCTCATACCAGGTGAGGAGCTGATAAAGCAGACAGACAGAGATAGTGTTACAGTAGTTATCAGTATTATAACACCCAGCATTCATATAAAACTATAATAATAATAATAGTAATAATAATAATAGTGTATTGTTGTTGTTATTGTTGTTGTTGTTGTTGTTATGTTGTTAATATATATACACATATATGTGCACTGTGTAGTTCTACAATTACAGACTGTAGTCCATCTGTTTCTCTGTATACCTTGTAAGTCTCCTGGTGTAACTGGACCAGAGTGCAACACACACTAACACACCACCACCACGTCAGTGTCACAGCTGAGAATGATCCATTACCCAAAAAATAGCTGCTCTGTGAGGGTCCTGATCGCTGAAGAACAGGTGAAAGGAGGTTAACAATGTAAACTGAGAAACAGATGGACTACAGTCTGTAATTGTAGAACTATAAAGTGCACCTGTATGCTCAGTGGAGCTAAAATGAACAATGAGTGTAGATACAAGGAATAATAAAAATGAATGTTTTAAAACCCTTTTGGCTGTATCTATGCAATCCGTCACTGTTCTTTGTGTCATAAGGAAAGAGCTTTCAGCATCAGAGAGAAACGCTGAAGAAAACTGTCTCAGACCGAAATCCAGATCCCGGTGAGTGGACTGTCCATATAGACAAGAACACACTGTCCACTGTAGATTACTAACATATACACAGGTCATATAAACCAGGCATGTCCAGCCTTATCCACAAAGCTCCCAATATGGCTACTTCTATATGGATACTTCTGAGATAAACCCTATTAGATTTTTTTGTATACAGACCCCTGACGTAACACTGCATTTGTCTTCACACCTTCAGGAAAACTTTGGTATCCAAAGAAGATCAAGATCCCAAGAAAGAAGAGCTTTTATAACACCAGCAGGAGTGTAGGTGAGCACTCTGCCCTTACCTGCACATCTTTGTGATGAGTATTAGATGCACATCTGGTCCTTTATCAGGTCTAAAATCCAAATCCTAATCCAGTCCAGTGTTAGCCTAGATGAGACTGACACCTTTGGAGCCCAGATTTTGCTTCTTTAGTTTAGAAATGGAACTGTGAGGCTAATGCTGCTTAGACTAGAACTCAATAGTCACCTAAACAACCTTAAATAGGATAAAGAGTGTGAGTGAATGAGAGTGTGGCCTATTATGTTAAATAGCATCAGATGTTTGAATAATGTATTAGATGGCATAATGCACGTGATATAGTTTCTTTGATCTCCATGCAAATCGTCACACGTATTATCTCGTGATTTATTGTTACACACCTAATAATCGCCATGTCACTGTGGACTCTGAATTGACAACAATAAAGGCAGCATGGAGCACATGTGTCTGAGCCTTTCAGGTCATTTCGGGTGTACAAAGACTTCTAGGTAGTGACAAATCACCAATGATCTTCTGCTGGAAAGTGTAAACAGGTTGTTTGTGAAAATAAATAAATTAGTTTACTTTCAAAATATAAGACATATCTACTTTAATACATCTCCAAAAAATACAATATTGTGAAAAAGTTCATTTTTATTCCTAAGTTAATTCTAAAAGGTAATCTGTCACATATTTTAGATTCATTACACATAAAGTGACAAATTTCAAGCTGTTATTGATTTAATGTTCACACTGTTTGAATAGTAATTTACTCAAAATTAAATAGTTTAATAATCTGAAGCCAAACTGATCAACATTAAAACAAAAAAGGCTTCAAATGACATCTAATGAATATACACTGTCTGGCCAAAAAAAGGTCACACACTCTAATATTTAGTTGGACCACCATTAGCTTTGATTACAGCAGGCATTCACTGTGGCATTTTTTCCACACGCTTATGCAATGTCACAACATTTATTTCTGTCCAGAGTTGCATTATTTCCCCCCTCAAGATATTGTACTGATGATGTGCTGGAGAAGACAGTGGTACAAAAATCACATCCCAAAGATTCTCAATGGGGTTTAGGTCTAGACTTTGTTGTGGCCAATCCATGTGTGAAAATGGTGTTTCATGCTCCCTGAACCACTCTTTCACAATTTGAGCCTGATAAATCCTGGCACTGTCATCTTGCAATATGCCCATGCCATCAGGAAAGAAAAAATCCATTGATTTAATAACCTGGTGGTTCAGTATCTTCATTTAGTCAGCTGACCTCATTATTTGAGCATATAATGTTGCTGAACCTAAACCTGACCAACTGCAGCAACCCAAGATAATAGCACTGCCCCCACATTATTGTAAGTTAGGCACTAGGCATGATAGGTGCATCACTTCAGCCGCCTCTCTTCTTACCCTGATGTGCCCATCACTCTGGAACAGAGTAAATCTGGACTCATCAGACTACATGACCTTCTTCCATTGCTCCAGAGTCCAATCTTTATGCTCCCTAGCAAATTGAAGCTGTTTTTGCTGGTTAGTCTCTTTGATAAGTGGTTTTCTTAAGGCTAAACAGCTGTTTAGTCCCAGTCCCTTGAGTTCCCTTCACATTGTGTTTGTGGAAATGCTCTTACTTTCACTATTAAACATATCCCTGAGTTCTACTGTTTTTTTATGATTTGATTCACCAGACATTTAAGTGATCGCCGATCACGATCATTCAATATTGTCCAATCAAAACTGTCCAATCAAATGTTCTTTTTCCATGTTTGAGTGAAAATATTTTGTGTTTGTGTTGTCGAGAGATGTTTGCTTAGGTCTGATTAATCTGCTATTATCTAATTTTATAGTCAAGAGATCAACGAGACATTTGAAATAAAAGGTTTGTATTGTTAACACTATAAACATGGTTTTCCTCCAGAATGCACTACAGAAGATATTCTGACCTATGAGGAGATGACGCTGTACCATCAGCAAGGAAACCGTAAGAGGCCAATTGCTCTGATTGGTCCGGCGAACAGCGGCCATGATGATCTGAGACAGAGGCTGCTGTCTGTGGAGCCGGAGCGCTTCGCCGGCGCTGTGCCACGTAAGAGCTTTAGCCATTATCACTGTACAGTAACACTGTAGAGCACATTTACTGCATACACATTAGTCAGTCTTGTGTGTGTGTGTGTGTGTGTGTGTGTGTGTGTGCTTGCGCACACATAATAAATAACCAATATAATTTGCCGGTTTGACAATGTAAAGTAAGTGATCATATGAATATTGACTAGGGTTGGGCGGTATTGGTGTTTTTCATACCGTGGGTTGAGCTTGAGAAAATACCGTGGTATGCGATATTATCAGCGGCAGAGGCTGCTGAGTGCCCCCTTCATCATCCGCCCCACCCCACCCCCCCACGCCCGCGAGCAGACATGCTGAGAGTGTGAGAGAGAGAGAGAGAGAGAGATTTGTGCTATAACGTGATCAAACACGGAGAGAGAGAGAGAGATTCGATAGCGTGATCAAACATGCAGAGATAGAGAGAGAGAGAGAGAGAGAGAATTAATGAAATTAAGACACTGAAATTAGCCCAACCCTCTAAAAAGCACCCCAACCATTTTTTTTAATGCAAAAAAACGCGCCACACACGGTAGTCTGGCCTAGCATCATTCAAATTTATCATGCTTCCAATGACGTGATCCCAAATCAATTTGGTAAAGTTATTCTGTCTTATTTATACAACCGGCTCTCTCCATCTGCTTCTCTGTGTGTGAGTCTGCACGCACGCTGCGATAATAATAATTATAATATATTACAGTTCATTTCAGTGTCTACATAAAGCAAAAATTATCCATTGTATTTTATTTTGTTAGATAACAGGGAAATGAAATGAAATATAGTTTATTATACATTTATTTATCATAATCAATAACACAATATATAACACACACATACACACTGCACACTCTTTCTTTGAGCTCTTCTATAATTCGTTTCATTTCCCTGTTATCTAACGAAATAAAATACAATGGATAATTTTTGCTTTACGTAGACCCTGAAACTATAATAAACTATAATTATTATTATCGCAGCGTGCACGCAGACTCACACACAGAGAAGCAGACGGAGGGCCTGTTGTATAAATAAGACAGAATAACTTTACCAGAGACCAAAATAAACAATTACTTGTTTAGTTTTGAAATAAAAGTATCAAGTGTGTGTGTGTGTGCGTGTCTTTCTGTGAAACTGGCGCTGTGTTTTGCTGACGATTATTTTCGTGGCTTTGCCCTGAAGATGCCAATGCATAAAAAAACGATCTAAAATGAATAAATAAATACATTCTCTCTGTGAGTTTCGTTTCATTTTGAAATATAATATAGCATTTGGAATGTTTGTGTGTCTTTGTGAGTTTCTGAGAATATTTCCCTCACTTTGCGCTGGAGACAGCAATGCATAAATAAATCTCTAAAACATCTAAAAGTAATAAATAAATACATTTTCTCTGTGTTCTTCGTTTGATTTTAAAATATAATATAGTATTCTGAGTGTCTTTCTGTGAAACTGGCTTCCCTCACTTTGCCCTGGACAGTTTGTCATGTAATTAGCGTATCAATAGGACGTTCATCGTTTCCCAGCAGTGTGGCGAGTCAAGCCGGGGATTTGTTGATGGATGCATTTGTCAGATTAAATAGTTTTCATTTATAGATATTTCTTTCGTAGTCCTTCTGCCATCTTTCCTGTCTTCTGGGTAGATGTTCCTTACTTCAGTTGAATTTGTAAATCACTCAAGAAGAAGATGATCTATGTTTAACATGGTTTATTTAAGTTTTCAACATCATTTTAATATTCGCTACATACTTTTCTACCATCAATCTAAAAAAAAAAAACACCTCCCCCGACCCAACATTTTTGGTGAAAAAGGATGATCACCAATTTTTTTTTTACTTGGCCTTAACTTTAATATGATCACCAGAACGGGAATCGCAGCGTGCCTGCAGATACACACACAGACACACAGGACTTTACCAGAGACTGAAATAAACAATTACTTGTTTAGTTTTGAAATAAAAGTATCAAGTGTGTGTGTGTGTGCGTGTCTTTCTGTGAAACTGGCGCTGTGTTTTGCTGACGATTATTTTCGTGGCTTTGCCCTGAAGATGCCAATGCATAAAAAAACTATCTAAAATGAATAAATAAATACATTCTCTCTGTGAGTTTCGTTTCATTTTGAAATATAATATAGCATTTGGAGTGTTTGTGTGTCTTTGTGAGTTTCTGAGAATATTTCCCTCACTTTGCGCTGGAGACAGCAATGCATAAATAAATCTCTAAAACATCTAAAAGTAATAAATAAATACATTTTCTCTGTGTTCTTCGTTTGATTTTAAAATATAATATAGTATTCTGAGTGTCTTTCTGTGAAACTGGCTTCCCTCACTTTGCCCTGGACAGTTTGTCATGTAATTAGCGTATCAATAGGACGTTCATCGTTTCCCAGCAGTGTGGCGAGTCAAGCCGGGGATTTGTTGATGGATGCATTTGTCAGATTAAATAGTTTTCATTTATAGATATTTATTTTGTAGTCCTTCTGCCATCTTTCCTGTCTTCTGGGTAGATGTTCCTTACTTCAGTTGAATTTGTAAATCACTCAAGAAGAACATGATCTATGTTTAACATGGTTTATTTAAGTTTTCAACATCATTTTAATATTCGCTACATACTTTTCTACCATCAATCTAAAAAAAAAAAAAAAACCTCCCCCGACCCAACATTTTTGGTGAAAAAGGATGATCACCAATTTTTTTTTTACTTGGCCTTAACTTTAATATGATCACCAGAACGGGAATCGCAGCGTGCCTGCAGATACACACACAGACACACAGGACTTTACCAGAGACTGAAATAAACAATTACTTGTTTAGTTTTGAAATAAAAGTATCAAGTGTGTGTGTGTGTGTGTGTTTCTGTGAAACTGGCGCTGCGTTTTGCTGACATGTTAAGTTGCAGTTTTAATACTTCTTTTTGAAATGTGCCGCATTACCTCACGTGACTAATACCGTCATAACTTTTAGATACTGTCACCATATTTAAATACCGCAGTATAACAAAATACTGTTATACCGCCCAAGCCTAATATTCACCCCTTCAAATCAGTACTTAGATGATACACCTTTCAACACAATCATAGCCCTGAGCACATGCGCGTAATTTGCGGGGAGGATAGGGGGGTTATGACCCCGCCAATAATCTGATCCAATCACTATAACCCCCCCCCCCCAATAAAGTCACATAATTTCAATTTACAAAAACATCTTTCATGAATAACTTGTTAATTGTCTTTATTAGTGATCAATTTTGGGTAAAATACTAGCATGTTTAATCATTTGGTAATGTAAACCCCCCCCCCTTTCCCCACAAAAGCTTGGTATCACCCAACCCTGTTATTTCGGCTGTTTTGCTACAAGGATTAAAGTAGCGATAACGCCATAGACACAGGTTGAGGTAGCCTAGCCAGGGCAAAAACTGCTGCGAGCAAAAACTTTCTGATATCCATCTGCAGGAGTAATAATGTTTGACCCAATCAAGATAAAAATAATAGATGATATATAAGTATTCAGCAAGTTGTTATGGAGTAACGTTACATTACCTTTAGTCACGTAGCTCTCTCTCTCTCTCTCTGTCTGTCTGTCTCTGTCCGTCCTCTCTCTCTCTCTCTCTCCACGTGAATAAATTATCATAATAAGTAGCCATGTGCGCATTTTGTAGTGTATTCTAAATAGACTTAAAACTCTGAAATGTTTTTTGTACTGGTGAAATTTATACTGGGGCACTGCAGATCAAAATATGTCTGGCAACGCCCCTGCTACTCCCTGCTCCTCCTAAGCTGAGTGAGTCAAAATCAAAAAGATAAAAGCGGTTATTTGCGCACAAGTATATAGCTTTACTCAGTGAATACACACAACATTTTATGTATTTAGTTATTAATAACTAATATTAGTACTGATAACAGAACTGAAGATGAGAGTCCCATAAATGTCCAGGATGAGACTCGTTAACACATCAAGTTAAAACCTTTTTCTCTACAGAACGTGTTTAATAGTAAAGAGTTTAATGTTTAATTACACTCTCACATGCTCGCTGGAGAACAGACTGCTGTAAAATATTGTATTTATTATATTTGGCAAAAGAAAGAAGAAAGTTAAATAAATACATAGTAAAAGCATTACAATGTATTTCTGATACGGTTAACTCAAAATCTCCTGAATCCTTTTAGAAAAGAAAATGATTTAATAAATAAATAAATAGGCAGACAGCTCAACCCCCCCCCAATGTTGGACCCAAAGTTACGCCCTTGCCTGAGCATGTATGGCTATGTCTCAGTCAGCCTTTCACATCTGGACACTACAGTTTTACTACATTACTCTTAGCAAAACTCTTGAAGCTCCTTCTGGTTGAACAGCGATTGGGTGGCACATAACAAATTCAGGCAAACATTCTCCATCAGATTGAGCTCTGGGCTTTGACTCAGCACTTCAGAACATTCACCTTGTCTTTAAACCATTCCTGTGTAGCTTTTGCTGTATGTTTTGGGTCATTGTCTTGTTTGAAAATAAACCTTCACCAAAGTGCTTGTTCTCTTACAGACTGAATGTGACTGTCCTCCATTCATTTAATCCTCTACCTTCCACGGCCTGCTGCAGAGCTCATCCTCATGTGCTACCACCACCATACTTCACATTGGGCAGGGTGTATTAGTGGTAATGTGCAGAGTTTGATGTTCTGACATAGTATCTTGTTCACTTGGTCTCATCAGATCAAAGAACCTTCTTCCAAGTTGACACTGGAGTCTCCCACATGCCTTTGGGTGAACTGATTTAATATGAATTTCTTCAACAGTGGCTTCTCTTTGCCAGCCTAACCTTGCAACAGTTGTATGTGGAGTCTCTCCCATCTCAGCTACTGAAGTTTTTAACTCCTACAGAGTAATCATAGGTACCCCATGGGCCTCCCTGTCTTGTCTCAACCTTGCACGGTCACTCAGTTTGTGAGGACGGCCTGCTCTAGGCAGATTTACATGTGCTGTATGTCTTCAATTTCTTAATGATGGATTTAATTAAACTCCAATGGATGTTCAGTGACTTTCTGTCCATCCTTTCCACTTGTGTTTGAAGTATCCAGGAATACTGATCTTCCAGACTGGTATCTTTATACTACAATCACTTGAGACCAGGGGCGTCTCTACATTAGGGGCAGGTGGGGCCCCATCCCACCAGATGTCGTTGTGGAGCAGTGTGTGACATAATCATTTTGCTTAAAATTATTTTATTTACATATTTTCTACCATTGTTGTGTATTTGAATCTTTGTATCTTATGAACATAGCAGTATTTCCCAATTAAAATATTACTGTACGTCTTACTTAAGGTCAGTACTGTCTGCAGTCTTCATTTAGTTATTGAGTATTCCGGACTGTCAGCGCCCGTTTAATCAAGTGAACAATAGAGAACATTGTGCATGTGCAACACGCTTTCATTGGTGAGCTGTGGGGCACGCTTATGCTGGCCCCATGCTGGTAGCAGCCAATAAAAAATGAAAGAATTGCATACATGAACTTATGTGAATATCATTTACAGTATAAGCGTTGCTAGGCAGCTTGCCACTGAAAAACATCACAGTAACTGTTAGCCGCAAGGCAATATAATGAATCACATCAACAATTTATCAAAGTTAACAGATAACACACAGACAGTCACGTTATCTCAGTAAAAGCTTTATTTCCTTTATTCATGACTGGAATGGATTGTATTTAATTAAAGGCAAGGGAATACCAAAAGTAAGGTAAGTCTTCCGACAGGGGATGCATCTCACCGTAGGGTGTCAAACTTAGCACAACACCCAGATTATGCTTTTTGGAATTTCATTGATGAGGTATATTTGTGGTTGAATTAATAGCGAGTAGGTTTGTGTGTAGTTTCACTGGTGAGTAGGATGCTGCCTACAGAATTTATTGTGCCCTACCTGACTTTCTATTTTAGAGACGCCACTGTTTGAGACATATTCACTGTTTGTATATATGTATACATCCCACTGCCCAAGAAAGGAGACTTGCTCCAGTGCAAGAACTACAGGACCATTGCACTGGTCTCACATGCTAGCAATGCTCTTGTTGAGAGTGATATTAAAACGAATGCAGTCTAAGCTGGAAGGGGAAATTGCCCAAGAACAAGCTGGATTTAGACCAAGAAGAGGCACTCGG
>BRDA01000092.1:47156-63925 GCA_036984385.1 Crenuchus spilurus | reverse complement strand
TTGGAATCTGGTTTGTACGATTGGTGTGTGTTTGTATGTATGAATGTATGCGTGTATGTAGGGTTGCAGCAGTAACCGGTTTCACTGTATACCACGTTATTAAACTGCTTTAAAAACTTTTAAACCATGGTAAAGGTTGTTGCAAATATATGATGCAACACAAACTGCAACACTACATACACTGTGTGTAAGACAACGTTTACAAACAGAAATTTACTACTGCTCACGCTGAACTGCCTTAAACCAGTTCAGGCCTCCACAGAAGCCTGAGCCGCTTATTTATTTATTTATTTTTAAAAAGGAGACATTTTATACATAACTGTCATCAAAGATAGTTTCAAGTTTCAGTTACAATAAATAGTTTGTTAAACAAAAAAATTTTGTTTCATTAAGATTCAGTGTAACAATCATTTTAGTGAAATACCGCGATAACTGATACCGCAATATTTCTGGTGACAGTTATCATACTGTGAAAATCTCATATCGTTGCAACCCTACATGTATGCAAGTATGTGTGTATATGTTTGAGTGTATATTGTATACGTGAATATGTATACCGTTGCTATTGGAAACAAAACCCATCGTCTCCATTTGTGTTACTTTTATGAATCATATGAAAATACCAGTCAATATCAATTTTATGATCTACGCACCAATAGAAATGCTCCACAATATAATAATAGTTAAGAATGATTTCATTTTTTAAATAATAGGGGAATAAATAATAATTGCACAAATGACAATTTATATACACATACAAATCACATAAACACATCACTCTCTGAATCTGTGTGACTTTCTCTCCTGTTTCTCAAGTCACTGCGAGTCCTGCGTTCCTCTACTCTCAAACCTTATGTCATCTTCATCGCTCCTCCTCCTCCACAAGAGCAGCTGCGCACCCTGCTGTCCAAAGAGGGAAAAGCCCTGAAGGTATTTCATGCTGAATCATGGACTATTGCATTTTACATTCATGATCATGCTCCTGTTTTTTATATGCAGTGTTTCCTGTGAGTGAAGGTAAAGACTTTAATTTTAGATTTGAAGTCTTTTTGAGGGATTCATTATTTCTCTTCCATGTCTGTGTTTCAGTCTGAGGAGCTGAAGGAAGTGACAGAAAAGGCTCGAGAGATGGAGCAGAATTATGGTCACCTGTTTGATGCGGTTGTGGTGAACAGTGATGAGGACAAGGCCTTCTTTGAGCTCTTGCGGCTCATCGAAAAACTGGACACACAGCCGCAGTGGGTCCCATCCTCCTGGCTCTGCTGAATCACACCAAATCAACACGGCCAAACACATTACACTCAGTCCAGGATTCATCACAAAATTCACTGTGGAACAGAGCTTCAAGGCTCCTTACCTGAATGTAGCAGATCCGAGTCTATGAAGATCCTCGCAGCATGTAGCAGGAACACTTGATCTACAGCAGAGGAGCATTGTTTCACTATACAGTGGTGCTTGAAAGTTTGGGAACCCTTTTGAATGTTCTATATTTCTGCATAAATGTGACCTAAAACATCATCAGATGTTCACATAAGTCCTAAAAGTAGACAAAGAGAACCCAGTTAAACAAATGAGACACAAATATTATACTTATTAATTTATTTATTGAGGAAAATGATCCAGTATGACATATTTGTGAGAAGCAAAAGTATGTGAACCTTTGATTTCAGTATCTGCTGTGATCCCCCTTTACAGCAAAAACTGCAACTAAACATTTCCAGTAACTGTTCTTTAAACATTCTTTAGTAGAATGACTTGTGTGTTTAGGGTCGTTGTTTTGCTGCATGACCCACCTTCTCTTGACATTCAGTGCATGGACAGATGTCCTGACATTTTTCTTTAGAATTCTCTGATATAATTCAGAATTCATGGTTCCATCAATGATGGCAAGCTGTTCTGGCCCAGATGCAGCAAAACAAGCCCAAACCATGAAACTACCACCACCATGTTTCACAGATGGGATAAGGTTCTTATGCTGGAATGCAGTGTTTTCCTTTCTACAAACATAACACTTTTCATTTAAACCAAAGAGTTCTGTTTTAGTCTCATCCGTCCATAAAACATTCTTCCAATAGTCTTCTGGCTTGTCCATGTGATCCTTAGCAAACTGCAGATTAGCAGCAATGTTCTTTTTGGACAGCAGTGACTTTCTCCTTACAACCCTGCCATGCACATCATTGTTGTTCAGTGTTCTCCTGATGTAACACATTTCCACCAAAATAACTCTGGTTCTTGAACTGGTGCCGTTCTGGCTTATGAGAACCTCAGTGCTTTTTAGTGAACCAGCCCGCATTTCCACTAGTTTTAGTTGAACCGATGATACGTCACGGTGTACGTCATCAACGTCTGATCTTCGTGTTCTGAAAACCAATGGCAGGTGCTTTGAACGCTTATACAAAAAAACTAGTTTATCTGTCCATCACCAGGCATACTTGGATCACTTAGCCAAATATAAGGATGCTTTGAATACAGCCCGTAATCTTTACTACACATCTGCCATAAATAACACTGGTTCAGACCCCAAGCGATTATTCAAAATTCTCAATAATCTCCTACCTATCAGTGCAATGAATTTCTTAAATGGCCTCCTCCTTTCTTCTGATAATAGCTATGCTTCTCTTCTTCTACTTCTTGATCTCACTGCTGCCTTTGATACTATTAATCATGCTACTCTGATTTCACTGCTTGGTGTTCTTGGTTTCTCTGGTACAGTTCTTTCTTGGTTCACCTCCTACTTAACAGATAGAGGTCAGTTTATTCGCCTGGGTAATTGCAAATCAGATACCGCTCCAGTTGCCCAGGGTGTTCACCAGGGCTCTGTGTTGGGACCACTTCTGGGACATTCTGCCCCTTGGTGATGTGATACATCAGCATGGATTGAACTTCCACCTTTATGCTGACGACACCCAGCTTTATCTTAGCTTCAAACCATCTGGGCCTTTTCCACCTCCATCCATCACCAAGTGTATCAGTGAACTCAGCTTGTGGTTGCGTGATAATTTCCTCCTGTTAAGTGCCCAGAAGACTGAGTTTCTCATCATTGGCACTAAATCAGTGGTCCTTTCCCTTGGTAACACTTCTCTCACTGTTGTTGATACTCCAATCCAGTCATCCACTACAGCATGTAATCTTGGTGTTCTGTTTGACCCGCTCCTGTCATTTGAACCACATATACATTCACTCACTAAATCTGCCTTCTTTCAACTTTGTCATATCTCATGCCTCCGTCCATTCCTGTCCTTCAAATCTGGGTTCTCTTTATCTACTTTTAGGACTTGTGTGAAAATCTGATGATGTTTTAGGTCACATTTATGCAGAAATATAGAAAATTCTAAAGGGTTCACAAATTTTCAAACACCCCTATACATTTGGTTTTATAGTGCTACCGGACTCTGGTGACATGTTGGACGTTGTGTCTTCAAAGTTTTTTTTTTTTTAAAGGACATCATAAGTCAAAATGCATATAATTTTCCCCTTAAATGTACTATTGCATTTCCAAAAAAAATTGAAGGTGTGCCCCAATTGGCTCAGTGGACTAAGGCACTGTCACTGTGATCTGAGGATCATGAGTTTGAATCCCAGGTCATCAGCAGTCGGGGCTCGAGAGAGCAAAATTGGCTGTGCTCTCTCTGGGTGGGTAAGATGGCACTCTCTCCACCACTAAGTAAGATGGCACCAGCACCACTAAATAATGTTGGAGTTTTTAAATCAACTTTATTAAAGCTTTTCACCAAACAAAATTTACAATAAACCAACAAAATTACAAATTTGAGGCATCAACAAAATTCCATATAATTCTCATAGAAACAAACCCTCTGGATATCAATTCCACATCATAACATCACACACAATATTACACCTCCCAAATAATGTTGGCTGGCTCAGGCATGCCAGGTGATCCATCAGAACTGGGGATCCTGTGCTTTCCTCTGAGCTCATTGGCTGCATACCGGCGATCTATCGTCAACATTTGGAAAAGAGGTGGAGCTTGAATTGACATAAATTGGAGGAGGCCTGTGTGAGTCTGCACCCTACTAGTGTCTGGTGATAGGGAGAGTCAACAAATAGGCGAGTCAATTGGATACCAAACACACCAGGGACAAAATTGGTTATAAATAAAGATAAATAAATAAATTAGAATGTGTTCACAATTTAATTCAATTTATTTTATACTCATTACACTCGGTGACATTTCAAGCTTTCTGTTTAAATTTTGATTCTATTTAAACAGTAATTTACTCAAACTGTATATATTAATTTGGCTCTAAACTACACTAATCAACAAAATATTGAAATATGTCATTTAACATGTAATGAATATAAAATAAATGACAGTTTTGAATTAAATAATGAACAGAAATGTATTTTTGATATTCTATTTTTGGTGATACACCAGTATGGGGCCACAGCTCATAGCAACACTACCTTCTTAGCATCAAACCAAAGAAGCTTCAGACCAAACATGTCCAGGCTGATTGACTTTGGGTCAAGAGGGTAAATATTGAAAAAAAAATGATCCAGAGTGAACCTCCTGTTCTGAGAAGATCTAGATAAGGACTCATCCCTGGCACAGTTTCTTTTAATGTTTGTGTCCATTGGCACCATTTTTCTGTACCCTCATGGTCTTCCAAAACAAGTTGGACACCAGCAAGAACGTGTTGAGATGCTGAGAAGTGATTAACAAGACATTCAGCCCGTTTCTGTTCCTGGAGATCAACCAGCACACCAGTCTTAAAATTCAGATCCTCTCTTCATAGCCTGGATCAGGTTGGAGAGAAACTGTGCAGGGTGGTAGATCTCCGGGTCCAGGATTGGTCAAATGGAGCTCCAGCACCAAATGTGATTTGAGACTGTCTGGTGTAGAGAAACTCTTTTTGTGGATTTACGAATCTGAAACTTGTAGGATACAGTAGGGTCTCACATCATTGTATTAGAACACAGCGAATGAATGTTTAATGAATGGACCAACAGAAGAACATGATCTTAATGGAAGATTGGAAAGTGTGAGCTGAGGCTCTTTGAGGGTGATAATATAGAATATATCAGTAGACATATTTATCTCAGGAATGTTCTCAGAGTATTATTTGTGCAGTTGTGTTACTATTTATAGGAATTCCACAACACGTGAAATAGGATGTGTTGTCTTTTCTATTGCGGGACAGAAAGACGATGTTGAACTGTAGTTACATCGTAGAGCTGTGTTCAAGGTCCAGAGATGTATATTAATACATGATTAACTGAGCTTCTGTGTTTGCTGTCAGTTATTTATATAAATGATACGGCTGCTGCTCAAGCCAAGGTTTGATCAATTTAGTCACTGCTGTCAGGACGACTGCATTCGTACATAAAGAAAAAACCAGAATATTGTGAAAACGTTACTTTAAAATTATAAACTGTGATTTTATATTAATTACATGTAAAGTGGCCCATTTCAAGCCTTTTTTACTGTTGATCAGTTTGGCTTACAGCTCCAATCCATTATCTCCAATTATTAGAACATTTTTTTGTGTAATTTACTTTTAAAACAGTATCAATACTGTGTATCTCTCACTGCCAGATTGCTAATATCAACACTCCTGAACCACAGACCTCAGACGTGTCTTACCTGAGCTGAGGACAAAAAAACTGAACTGTGAGTCAGAGCTTTAAAGTCCTCTTTTCAGATGAAAGTAAATGTTGCATTTCATTTAGACATCACGCTCCTAGAGTCTGGAGGAAGAGGGGAGAGACACAGAACACAAGGTGTCTGAGGTCCAGTGTGAAGGTTCTGCAGTCTGTGATGGTTCATCTGCTGGTGTTGGTCCAACTGTGTTTAGTCCAAAGTCAATACCTAGCAGGAGATTGTAAAGCATGTCATGCTTCTATGATCTTAACCCAGTCAAACCTCATCCAGATCTTAAGGTCACACATATGCTAGTGGACATGGATTAGGACACAGTTTGACCGTAAAAGTACCATCTTTCTCTTGGTGGTTGCAGTTTGGCTAACTATAGTTTAAGTCCTACTGTGTCCTAATTCACATTACTACTATGAAGTTCCATGAAGTTGACCATATGGATGTTGTTTCTCCAGAACATCCTGTCTTCTGTTTGGGTCTTCAGGTCCTTAATGACTCATTCTATTCCTCTGATTGCATCCAGCCATGTTGCTGGTCCTCTTCCTCAACTGTATCAGCAGAACCATTTTCTCATGTGAGCTGGTTCTTCTCATAATGAATCAAACTTCAGGCTGTTATCTGGGCTTCTAGTGAAAGATGAGCTTTGATTTGGTTGAACATGTTTGTCCCAAGGTTCTCTCAAAAGTCTTCTCCAACACCAAAGTTCAAAGTTATCAATATTCTTCATGTCTCGATTTTACGGTCAAGAACCAGAGAGGACCACAGTGTGGACAGTTCTAGTCTTTGTTTGAAGAGACAAATCATTACATTAGAAGATCTTCTCCAGGTCCTTCGTCCTTGTTCTGCCGAGTATTAGTCTGTGACTGCTGGATCTTTTGGTTAATGATTGATCTGAGTAGGCAAAAGCTGTAACATTTGGTGAAATCTGTTTGTGCAGGTTGTGAGAAGTTAGGTTGATGTATGTAATGAACAGCTTAAGCAAAATTGCTCAATTCAGACTGACTTTAATTACAGACAGAAGTTTTAGAATGCAGATGTTTCAGAAGTGAAGCGTTCACTGGTGTCACCACAACAGTGGATTAATACAGAAATGTTGCCGTATAGATTAGTGATCATTTCATCCAGTCTCCGTATACTCTGTCATTTCCACGTCATGTTAAATACACATATGGAAGAGGGGGAACTACACTGGCTTCAGACAGTATGCTTTGATATTTACATCTGCACTGTGAGTAGGAATGGTGTTTTCATGTCATTTCTGAACAAACCCCATCAACTATGACTACACATCAGTCATTAAAAACAATCACTCGCACAGACAAGTCCAGTATACTTACAGAAATATCCCTGTCAGAATAAACCAAGAGTTTCTCATCTGTACATTTCTGGGAACATGCTTTTGTTGTAATGTGAACATTCGTCTTCTGCTCCCTAAAGCCAAATAGAAACCAAAACATCAGCACCAACATACACACAAAACAATGACAACGGCCTCAGAGGCACACACAATAAATAGGACTTGGTGTGGAGAAAGTCGGGGATTTATTCAAACAGCAGGTCTTCGTCGGCCACTTCGGTCAGCATGTTGGCCGGCTCTGCCATCGGCCCCAGCTTAGCCAGACGCTCGGCAATCTCCTTCTCTGTCCTCTCCCGAAGCTGCTTCTTCTTCTCCTGGATCTTCTTCAGCCTGATGGAGTGGAACAGTTAGGTTTCATCCACTTGTATGGTTTTATGTACTAGCCACAGTTCGTTTTTTTACACCATCGCATCTGATGTGAAGGTAAATACTGCAGTAAAGTACCACACAGCTGAGTCTGAGGCAACTGTCACTCACCTGTAGAACTCTTCTCTTTCTCTCTCGTCCAGCTCAGTGATGATGTAAGTGAGAGTGCGCTCAATTCTTGGAATAATCACTGTGGGAAAAGCAAGGGAAAGTCAGAGGAAGCACAGAATTGGTCAATGTTGGTGAAAGTGAAAGTGCACAATCATTGGCCGATGTGCTTGAACACGGAGGAATCTGACCTCTGCATTTAACCCATTTGTGTAGACTTGCCCAAAACGCTGGGCAGTCCCATCCATGGCGCCCACAGAAAAGTGATAGGCCGATTAATCGGCCGATTTTTGCTGTTTTTAGATAACGAGCATCAGCTGATTATTTTTAAACAATCGTCCTGCACTGTTGAGGCCAGAAAACTAAAAATGGCTCATTTACAGGCATATCTGAAGGCACCGTAATCGGTGCTGTTAACCTATGTTAGAGCTCCCCCTAGTGTAAATTTCACCACTCTATGGGCAGATGAAAGCATATCTGACTGATTAACCTATCCTTTCATCTGAAGTCAATTATATTTATTGTATATAATAATACATAATAATATAATGTATATTTTATTTTTAAAAGACATGTTTTTGGCATTGTATATTATTGGCCATTGGCTGCCCTGCAGTAGGCCACTGAAAAATCTGTAAATTTTTCTGCTCACTGTCCTGCTAGCATGTAATATAGTGTTCAAGCCTTTGCTATAAATTATGTATTGAATGATGGAACAGCATAATCATTTTTATCAAAAATATACCTCAAACATGCATTATCAGTGCTGAAAAATCTCATTTTTATAACGAAAGGGCCTTACCATGCTCAATGGCGTTCACACGGCGATTGGTAATCTTGATGGCCTCATCCAAGGTGACAAAGGAGGTCTGTAAGTGAAACAACCCAAACAGTTGGTTGATAAAGCAACTCTGGTGAGAACAGTTTCCCAGTTCCAGGAACAACTTCTAGCCATCCTGCTCTGTAAATTCCTCCATGCCTTAACAAGAAGGTCTTCATCATCAGTAGGTCAACCCAGAGCCAGTTTAAGAGCCTGGCCACTTCTTCCCATTACACCAAACATTTGAAAAACACTAGAGAGCGCCCACGAGCCAGAACTAAGGCTAATACTGAGGAGAGGAACCCCTTGAGGCTCCACCATACGATACTAACACAATACTTGAGACACAACACCACAAAACTAATACCCTGTTGTGATATATTACAGTTTATTTAATGATGCACGATATATCACTAATTAGCAAATTCATGGAATAAGAATGTGAATTATTGTTATTATAAACTTATGGCAGATCATACCATTTAATAATGGATTAATTTTGCCCTATTTTCAGCTCATAAAGTAGGAATTTTCCGTCCTTGCAGCGCCCTCTGCTGGCCAATCTGAAACTCCCTGTAATGATGCCCAAGCATTCACTTGTTACTGCTAACTTGTGGATGGGGAAAGCAATGCATATTTTTTTCCAGTGGGATTAATGCATGCACAAATATTAACCATTAAATAATAAAATATTAATGTTCTGCTTCTGTGTATCATTACAGGCCTTACATCTGAAATGCATACTTAATACACCTAAAAATGGAAAAACTTGCCATCTAGTACCACAGACTGGGTTTGATTGGTAGACTGTTAGCATTACAGCCACTGAGTGCTGAATAGATTGCCCAGATGTGCTGAATGCTGATTGGTTGTTAAGCTACTCTGATCAACAGCCAGGTAAAGTGGCTCATATAAACTGTTCTAAAGTTCACCCTGAACATATATGTAACTGGACATATTTTAGACTGGTGAAAACAAGTGAATTAACCATTTAAAAATTACAATTGGTACAACCCCATAGAAATCCTGATGTTTCTCTTGAGCGCCCCCTAGTGGCGGACATACCCAGATATTGAGTGGCTACTCTCCCTCAGAATCAAGATATTATTTATCCCATAGCATCCCCTACCTGGAGGGAGGCCAACTCTACCAGCAGCTCCACAGCTTTTGCATAGTTCCTCTTCAGCCTGGACAGCTGTTCTCCACCTCTAGCCAAACCAGTAAGTTCATAACCTACCAAGCAGAATTATTCCCAGTGAGACCATTTATTTTTCCATCATTCTACAGTTCCTATATATGACTAATGTATCACATATATCTGCCAAGCCAAACTTACTGTCTCCTCCCTCTTGGTAGTGTTCAAACACAGGTAGGGTCACACCTGGGGTCAAAAGAAGTACAAGAAGCCATCATTAAGCACAAATGAGGATTATAAAAGGTTTTAGTGATCTTCACGAGTAAACTGGTGGTGTGAAATGAAGGGACAGACCTGCAACGTTGTCCTTCTTTGCCCTGACTTTGACCTGGGCCTTGTTCACATTCTGGATAACTGTAGTGCTGAAAACACACACACACACACACTTGGTGAGCTTGAGAGCACATAACACACATATTAGCATTATTAGCACTGGCTGCTCCTACCTAAAGTCACCAGCAGCAAATTTGGCTTCAGCTAAAGAAAAAGCAGCTTCCCTCATCACCTCCCCCATCAGCGTCTTGGTCTGGATAACAGCAGAGGAGAAGCAGATAAGCAGTTACACTTTACAACTGAGTGCAAAAATAGACACAGTGCCCACTTCATTAGACACACATACCTTGTATCTTGTTGTCCATTTTAGCTCCACTGAGCATACAGGTGCACTTTGTAGTTCTACAATTACACACTGTGGTCCATCTATTTCTCTGTATACTTTGTTAACCTCCTCTCACATGGTTCTTCAGTGGTCAGGACCCTCACACAGCAGGTATTATTTAGGTGGTGGATCATTCTCAGCACTGTGTTAGTGTGTGGTGCTGAACAGAGCCACTGATGTTTTTAAACACCTGGCCTGAGTCACTGCTGGACTGAAAACTGTCCTACCAACATCATGTGATGTGATCAAGTCCTGTGACCACCAGTGAAGGACTAGAGGACCAACACAAATTGTGCTGAGCTGACTTTACATCTAAAAGGTGAATAATAAGACAGGTTTGTCTAACAGAGGACAATGAGCTAACAAAGTGTTTACAATTTCCAGCAGCTCTGCTGTGTCTGATCCACTCATACACACACCAACACATCACCACCACATCAGTGTCATACTCAAGTAAAAGTGGGTAAAACCTTTTACAATACACATTCATATGAGAATATTACGACCAGGGTTTGCTGCATGTATAATTAAGTGAGCACATCAGTCAGTTGCAGAAGAGTGCACAACAATCATTACTGGCAAAGGACGTGATGTGACTGATGTCCAAAAGGGCATGATAATAGAGTACCAGGTGAAGCATGGTGGAGGTAGTATCTCAGAAACCACTAACTTTGTGGGTTGTTCTAGAGCTGCTGTTCACTACAAGGTGTACTGAGAATGAACTTGTCATACATTTAGTGCCTCCCAACAACATTACAGTGGTGCCCCATGAGCCATTGAGGCCAGAGGGTAACAACAACTCTGGCAAGTGGTAGAGTAACACACCACAGTGGACCAGTTAACTTCTATAATGAACAAAAGAGCAGATGAAAGTGTCAGAGATCAGAATTGAGGAAACACTAAGCAAAGCCTGGATATTCCCACTATTAGGTCAGTGGTCATAATATTCTGATATGACTGTGTACATTGCACAGTACAAAGCAATATAAAAATATCAACATCACATATGAAAACACACAGGTTCACTAGTACAGCAAATATAATGTGTTATAGTGAGTAATATACAAAATAATGTCTAATGTGTTGTAGACATTGTGACTCCCGGTTCCCATCACTACCATTATAGATTCTCTATAATAAGAGTATCCTGCTTATACTCTGTTTACCACATTTAGACATATTTGTATACTTATGTGCAGAAAGAGAAAATGAGGAGTCATTCACAGAACACTGGTACACTGAAACAGAGCAGTTTGCAGATCTACTTTGTAGGTGTCCTGCTATAAAACATTACTACACTCATTATGTTGAATTGTGTTAGTTAGGTACGACAGTAACTAATAAATGATAGTATTACAGCAGTAATAGATGATCTGCTAAAGGACATTCATCCTCCTACCTCAATGATTTTCCTAAGAATCTGCCGGAAGCGCATGGACAGAGCATCGGCTTTCTTCTTCAGCAGATTACGTCCAGTCTGAGCTCCTTTCAGTCGAGCCTTCATAATGGTCTGAGCCCTAAAACCATCAACAAGACCATCAGAGAGATGCAGAAAGAAAAAAAGTTCAGTGACAATCATTGACCAATGAGGAATTTGACCTCCACATTTAACCCATCCATGCACGTCACACATACACACACACACACACACACACACACACACACACACACACACACACACACACACACACACAGTAAGGGGCAGTGAGCACACATGCTAGAAGTGGTGGGCAACTCTATCCACAGTGCCTGTAGGGCAGTTGGGCTTTAGGTGCCTTGCTCACTTCAGTTATGTCCTGCCAGGGGATCAAACTGGAGACCTCCCAATCACAAGACAGGGTCCCTAACTATCAGGCCATTAAAATTTTATCATCAAAAATAGTCATTTTAAAACTGTACACCCAGAAATCATATTTACATATATTCCCCTTAAACCAGTGGAAGTCATCCAAGACATATTTGGGAATACTTTTTTACTTCTTCAGTTTAACACTGCTGCAAGGCCAACACTGCTAGCATTCAATAGTAACTTAAATTGCCCAGTCAACACACATTACCAAAACATCACTGTGGCACAGAGTAAATGAGGAGGTATTTTATCAGATATTACAGTCGTAGTGTTGTTAACAACATTTTGGCTGATCTGAGGTAAGTGGAAACTAAATGTGAACCATTCCTTTAGGCTTCCTCCCTGGAAGGAGTCTCGCATCACATGACAGTGAATATGACACTTCTCTTTTTTGTGTGATTTCATTACTGACTATTTTAAAGAGTCATTTCACCCCTAAACCATAAGTAATTATATTATTAGTTGTATTATTAGATATTAATACAGCCTTATGATAGAGTACAAGTCTGCTTTTATTAGATTTTCAAAAGAAAAGTTCAAACTCAACAATCACACCGATGACCTTGCTATGCCACTGTATTTTCGACAATAAAACATCTTTCAGTTGACTGTTATTAACTGTGAATCTTAAAAAGGGAACTCCAGAAACGGTTCTGGAATCAGCATAAGCCTCCCCTCAACTCTAATATGAAGCTGCCATCCTTTTAGAATTGCCAATTCCACCTTAAATAATGCAGTAGTTGGGAAAGCGAGGGGCGCCTGAATGTAACAACCGAACAATTTAAGGTGGAACGGGAAATAGGAGCTAATCCAGTTTCTTAATATTATTTACATATTACAGCTTCAAGAGTTAGTTTAAAATTAAGTCTATAAATTCACAGGTTTCTATATTTTCTCATGTCAACATACTGACAGCTTGTATGTGTGTATATGTCTGTATATGTGTTACTCACATCCTCGAAGGGAAAATGTCGATCCGATCTTTACCCGACATTTCGTGTCGTTTTAAAGCAGCACAGCAGCTCGAAAGTGTTTATATGTTTATAAACCGAGTTTATGAGTTCAAAATGTCGCCTGTTGTATTCACATGTAGATTTTATTACAGAAACACTTCGCGGTCCGTTTCACTGTTTTCTGGCCCTCATAGTGAAAATCACATTACAGCTCACTGTGGGTCATGTGACTCACGAACAGCCCAGCATCCTATCAGGGGGAAAAGAAATAAAATAAACAAAATAATTTTGAGACTTTTTAAAAAATTACATTTATTATTGTTATTTAAATCTATAATATTAATATTAACATATGGAACATTTTTACTTTAATAAGGATTTTATTTATTTTTATTAGTAGCTTTTATTCTGAATTGTAGTGGGACACAAAACGTCACGTGAATGACCCAGCGGCTTTTCAGAGGAAAAGATAAAGATAGGTAAATAAATAAATAAATATTTTTGTTTTACTTTTTAATTGTTTTAAATATAGTAAACTACTATTAATAAATTGTATATGATTATGTTACACTAATAAGAGTTTTATTTTGGTATGAATAACTTTTATTTTGAATTGTAGTGGAGTCACGGAATGTAATGTATCTCACCAAAAGCGCAGCATCGTTTTATAACCAAAAATTGTTTTAAATTTACTTTACAGTACTATATGTTATTTAATATGTTTTACTAATATGAAATTGTTGAATTTCCCCTCGGGGATCAATAAAGTATCTATCTATCTATCTATCTATCTATCTAGCTAGCTAGCTATCTAGCTAGCTATCTAGCGCTATCTAGCTATCTAGCTATCTAAAATACTTTTTAATAAAGACATACATTTAATATAACATTGCTGACTGTACAGTGGCCGTTTTTATATGATTTGTATTTTGTTAATACTCGTTAAATAATCAGTATTCATTACTTTTTGTAATAATGGTTTATTATTTGATTCATTGTATGTTAAAATACATTTACGAATGTATATCATTGAAAAACGAATATTGAAGACTTTTATTTTGAAATATAACCGCACGTCGCCATGATGTAACTCTCCCGGCTGTAGATCCATGGCGAACTCTTGATTTACGGAGCTTTTTCACATCAAAACTCATAATTAACACCCACAAAGGGATTATTAATTTAACAGCACGTTGATCACTGATAATACGTTTCAGGTAGCACTTTATTTTGTTACACATATTTGGACGTTTTGTGTAATACGTGTTTAGAAAATCGCAAATGTACATTATCTACGAAACCGCATGGACTCAGTGAGGCAGCCTGATGTAATGATATAATAAGTGTATTAGCTACTATAATAATAATTACAATAAAGCTCGGATCTTGCGTGTGTGGTCAGTTTGCTCCACGTGATTAGAACCACATTCTGTATTTAGAAAGGTTCCATATATGTTCTATTGCACTAGATTGTATATCTGTAGTATCTGTGTATATCTGTCAAGTTCAGTTTCTCAAGTTAAACAGAGATCTGTCTGTTATATCCCATATATATACTGTCTTTTTGACATACCGTCTAAGTCTTCTGATTTGTAATGTAAAATTGCTTTGCTGCTGAACATTAAATTTTAAGAGCTCTTAAGTTTTTAGTCCTTGAAAAACAGTTATGGCTGCACATCACTAAATGGACATTATGTAAGTTAATCTTGCAACTCATAATTGTGCCACAATAGGATTGTCCTTCAATAGGACATAGGTTTGCTCAGTTCTGCTTGTTTAGGACTTAAACATCAGTAAAGGATTAAAACCCCAAAATCAACACTTATTGTAACTGTAGATATGATACATGGTTGAGTTGAAGCAGAATCTATATTTAGCAGAAATGTTTTAGTTTGTTTGAACTGACCCTGTGTTTGTTTCTGCTGTCAGAGATGCCAGGACTAAGCTGTAGGTTCTATCAGCACCGTTTTCCAGAGGTGGAAGATGTGGTGATGGTGAATGTTCGCTCCATTGCTGAGATGGGCGCATATGTCAGCTTGCTGGAGTACAACAACATTGAAGGCATGATCCTGCTGAGCGAACTCTCACGCAGGCGGATTCGCTCCATCAACAAACTCATCCGCATCGGCCGCAACGAATGTGTTGTGGTGATCCGAGTGGACAAAGAGAAGGGTGTGAATCTGCCTTGACTAAGCTGAACTAGTCACAATGAATGATCTCAGTCTGGAGATGAGAAATACTGTTTTCTGGTTGGCTGGCAAATGTCTGTTCATTCTGTTTAATAGTACATGTGAAGTTTAATAACTTCTGTATGAATACTCTAGACACATTGCAGGGTGCAACTATAGCAAATATCCATTGACTGTGGTAATGGTAGCTGCAACAACAGCCAGTAACATATTAGATACACAAAATAAACTACACAGAAGCTTTCAAGGTGTCTCATTTTAACACATTAATGGACTTGGTGGAGGAAACTCTACTCTGCTTCATGTAACTGAGGTCTTTGCCTCCACCTCATCCATTAAGTTTACATAATGGGACACCACAAAAGCCGTTATCCTCCTCATAACCCGTTACCACAGTACAGGGCTTTATAAGATCTTAAGGTCTCAACGAACTCAACTTGTGGCCTTGAAATTATTATTTTGTGACCTCTATATAATAAATCGTGACCATGTCTTATTAAAAATAGCCACCACATCACCTCACAGACTGACGTTTTTCTGAAATAGTGTTTTCATCAATTACTTGATGACATTGCAGTCCTGTCATGTAATTGTGATGTAGGTTTGTTGAAGATTTTAGGTTTTAAGGGCTTTTGATAGTTCATCCATTTAGTAAAAACATGATAGCTCAGCACCTGTTATCTGGTCCATAGTGCACAACTGAAATCATTTTTTGTTTAGATTTTTCTGGTAGTTTGTAATCTTTGAAAGGCTTTACGCTTTAATGTAACTCAATAACAAAATATTTGAATTAGTAATATAATAATAGTTTTAGTGTGACATGCTGATTTTCTTGCTTTCTTTCTCTCTCTCTAGGATATATTGACTTATCAAAGAGAAGAGTATCTCCAGAGGAGGCAGTCAAGTGTGAGGATAAGTTTACCAAATCTAAGACCGTAAGTATCTATGTATAAATAGTTAAAAGTACTTTGTGCATCAGATCCCTGCGGGGACAATCTTGACAATCTGTATATTGACTACATACATGTCTACACACTTACATTCAGTGCTTTATGTTATATAATATAATATTATTTATATATATATATATATATATATATATAATGTTATATATAATGTTTATATAGACACTCTTATATCCTGTCATATACAAACTGTGCTCTGTATTGTCTTAAACATTTTGTTATGATTGGACCAATAGAAATTGTCCTGTTCTCAGAATCAAATCTTGCATTATAATCACAGCCCTACCAAAATTATTTTCTATATTTTAATGTGCCTAGTCTCTCAAATATTAGATTTCCCAGATTTTATAAGAACAGCCCTATATTTCATGGCATTTATTAAATAAAACTCATTAACTGCATAGAATGTGCATTGTGAGCACAGTCTTGAGACATACTTCAGTGGTCTTCACTGGAGTTGATTACGCTAAAGGACTCGACTCGATGTACCGTCGATCATCTGAAAAACCCGTTTTAGTTCACTAAAAAATTATTACCTAATAGCACATTATTTAAGAGTTATAACGTGTCCGACACACATGACGTATGATCACACGTACAGAGTTCTGACACGAGTGTTACGTGTAAGATACGTCAATTACTCAAAATAAATTATTTACGGTACTTTATATCCCGACAAGAATATTTTAGAC
>BRDA01000092.1:15088-47146 GCA_036984385.1 Crenuchus spilurus | reverse complement strand
TTTATGTTATATAATATAATATTATTTATATATATATATATATATATATATATATATATATATATATATATATATGTGTGTTATATATAATGTTTATATAGACACTCTTATATCCTGTCATATGCAAACTGTGCTCTGTATTGTCTTAAACATTTTGTTATGATTGGACCAATATAAATTGTCCTGTTCTCAGAATCAAATCTTGCATTATAATCACAGCCCTACCAAAATTATTTTCTATATTTTAATGGGCCTAGTCTCTCAAATATTAGATTTGCCAGATTTTATAAGAACAGCCCTATATTTCATGGCATTTATTAAATAAAACTCATTAACTGCATAGAATGTGCATTGTGAGCACAGTCTTGAGACATGCACACTAGTATGCAGTACACACAGCCTGTGCAATATTGAGAATTTATTACACGATAATCCATTATTAAAAAATCACTTGATTTTGCCCAAAAAGTCTACTAGCTGCCATGTAGCTCAGCTCAGGAAATCGCATTAGTTGAGGTCACTTCTGGTGACTTCATATTTCACCTCACATGACTGTGTGTATCCAAAGGCTCAATAACGTCTACATGCTATTTTCAGAACCTGCAGTTATGATGCAAACCACTTAACTGTATAATTTACACAGCAGGTGGTCTAATTCACAGGAAGAGGCTCATTTCACAGTTAGCATTATTATAGCTATGAATTTAGCAATCTGTAAAATGACCAATAGGGAGAAGCACAGTGATGATATCCTAATGATCTACATCTGGATTTGTTCTGTAGCCAGTCTTAGAGTAAAACGAGCTGATGTGTTTTAGGTGTACAGTATTCTGAGGCATGTGGCTGAGGTTCTGGAGTACACTAAGGATGAACAGCTGGAGAGCCTGTACCAGCGGACTGCCTGGGTCTTTGATGAGAAATACAAGAGGCCGGGATATGGTGCCTATGATGTGTTTAAACAAGCCGTATCGTGAGTACAGGCATTTCCTCCAATTTCACGCAAGAGTCTTGTATCTAGAGTCTCAGCACTGAGAGATGAGCATGATTATCTCTGTAAACAATTAATCTAATGACTCTTGTCTAATATTGAAAGTGTTGTGACCAGCAAGATGTTGTGAGGTCTAGGAAAATTCCCACCGCACAAGCTGAGACTAAGACAATAAAATTATAGTTGGGATTATCAGCCTTAATGTATGTAGCCAATAACAATAGTTTTTCCATTTATCAACAAACATTTAAGCTGCATCCCTAGTTTCCTCATAATTTACATTATCTGTGATGAATGGACTTTAAGAACTGACCTCTGCACTAAAGGTCTTAAAGCTTAATTTTAAAGGTTTAAGTAGTAACTCTTTGGGAAGACATTGTGCTGGTTTCCAGCATAAGACACTCACACCTTTGTTCTCACCTCTGTCAGTGATCCCTCTATTCTTGATGGGTTGGATTTGACAGAAGAGGAGAGGAACGTGCTCATCGACAACATCAACAGGCGGCTCACGCCACAAGCTGTCAAAATCCGAGCAGGTACTCAACATCTTACTAACTCAACTAACGTAAACGGATGCTAAAACATATGGAGGGTTTTGGGTGACAACAGTAAATAAATAGTAACTTGTGATTAAAATAATTAAATATGGCATTTTTCCCTCAATCTATTTATAATCTGTATATACACTGAATAGCCACTACATTATGTACACAGACCTAGGTGTCTGACCTACTTGTACATGTGCAACATGCACTGCAGAGAACGATCCACTACCCAAATAATATCTGCTTTGTGGGGGTCCTGACCTTTGAAGAACAGGTGAAAGGAGGTGAACAAAGTAAACAAAGAGACAGATGGACTACAGTCTGTAATTACAGAACTACAAAGTGCACCTGTATGGTCAGTGAGTGTAGATACAAGGTATGTGTACCTACTAACCTGTGTGTGTATATATATCAGGGTTCCCGCGGGGTCTTAAAAAGTCTAAAATTCAAAACTTTAAATTTAAGGCCTTAAAAAGTCTTACAAATGGCCAGATATCCATCCAAGGTCTTAAATTAAATTTATTAAAGTCTTAAATTTATTGAAGTCTTAAAAGAATGACTTCACTAGAAGATTCAAGTTTTGGTATGGCTCAGCCGGAGCCCAGACCTGAATCCAACTGAAAATCTGTGGGTTGACCTAAAGAAGAGTTGACACAATCACAATCTGACAGATTTGAAGTGTTTTTGAAGGAAGAGTGAGCAATGATGCCAAGACAAGTGCCATGCTGATGGACTCCTACTCAAAAAGTTTGAATACTGTCCTAAATTCAGAGACTACATCAAGAGTTTAGGGGCATTTTAGTTCTTTATTTATTTATTATTTTAAAGGGTTTCAATACAGGAATTGTACAGTACAGTACATTCAGGAATTGTACAGATTATAGGTGACTGTAAAGCTGGAAAATGTTCTGAAATTATTCATCTTACTTTAAATCACACAAACCTGACATTCAACAGGGGTCTGTAGATGTTTTGTATCCACTGTATATGTTACCTGCAACATGAAGTAAGTCTTAAAATTGAAACTGTAACTTTCATCCATCAAGATTGGGAGGAGGGCCTTGTGATTGGCTCATCGTTTAAACAAGCCAAACTCAACATCTCTGCATCCACGTTCAATGTGAAACATTGCTGAGACTGTGTATTTAAAGTCTGTTGTGTAAGCTTAGACTCTTCTCTCAGTAATTCAGGCAGCTTGTCCTCACACTGTCTGCTGTTCTAGGTTTTCTTCCAGCATCCCTTATGCATCTTGGACACTGGGCAGCTTCAAAAAGCCAGTCATTCACACTGCTCAACCAAACTCTTTAAAAACGTGATGTTTCAGACTAGTGATATTTCACTGTGTAGTATCATTGAAATAAGTTGTGAAGTAAACACATGTATAATCATTTTTAAATGAATTCCGTCGTTTTAATCCAGCTTAACCCCCCCCCAAAAAACAGTCCACAACAGTTATTTTTGCCTCCAGTTGTAAAAGTGAGTCATTGTAAACAGCTCAAAATGTCACTGTGTTGTTAGAAACATCCCTGTGGTAAATAAAGAATTCTCTGAATGTGAACCTGTTGATGCATTCTGTCCTCAGACATTGAGGTGGCGTGTTATGGATATGAAGGCATCGATGCCGTTAAAGATGCCCTGAGAGCGGGACTTAAGTGCTCCACAGAGGCAATGCCTATTAAGGTCTGTACTGCAGTGGATAAAGTAATAAAGGGAGTTTAAAGCTAAATTATGATTCCTGTGCAGAAACAATGTTTTTTTTTTTTTTTTTTGGTCAGATAAACCTGATTGCTCCTCCGCGGTACGTGATGACTACGACCACTTTGGAGCGGACCGAGGGCCTGTCCGTGCTCAACCAGGCCATGGCCGTCATCAAGGAGAAAATCGAGGAGAAACGAGGAGTCTTCAACATCCAGATGGAGGTAAAACTTAATTCACTTTTGATTTATTGATCAGCATTCCAGGTGATAAGAGTCAAAAGTGAGGTGATGTGTTCACTTTGGAGGGTACAGTTTGGTGTCATTTTTACTGACCTCTCAGGCACAGTGACAAGAGTCAAGGCTGTATTTTATATATGTGTATGTATGTATGTGTGTGTGTACACATGTAATTGTCTGAAGGATAATAATGTTTAGGATGATCATATGACAACCAGGTTTGTAAAATATACAACCTCCCAAAAATTCAGTCCTGTAGTCATTCTAATGGCATTCAGATACAGTTTTATCACTGAGGATATGTCAGATTAGACGTCTCTTCAATACCCACATCTGAATAAAGCCGTCGACCATCTTTACAGTAAGCAAATTCAGTTTTTGTCTTCAATCATTTTGATGTGTGCTTGTACCCTCACAGCCTAAAGTGGTGACAGACACAGATGAGACAGAGCTGCAGAGACAGCTGGAGCGTTTGGAGAGAGAGAACGCTGAGGTGGACGGAGACGATGATGCTGAGGAGATGGAGGCTAAGGCTGAGGACTAGAGAAGCCTCTGTTCAAATAAGGGCTTTGAGAGAGAAGAAACGTGGAGAAAAACTCACCGTCAGCTCCACAAGCAGCAGTTTAGACCCTCTTGGAGGGGATACAGAGCGAGTCCGATTATGAACTGTTTTTGTATCCTAACATAAGTGGTATCTGTCAAAGATTTTAAAAATGCAAATTAAAAATCATTATGCAAAGAGCTATGTTGCATTTTGAGTTGAGGAACCTACAGAAAGTGTTGGAGTTTGAGAGTCTGTTTGAGCTCAGTTTACTCTAAGAACTAGTCTTACGTGTAAAGCTTTATTGCTTTAAAGTTTAGTACAAACCTGATGTGACTGGCTGTTACATACACTACCACTTAACCATTTGGGGTAATGCATTATAATAGCTAGTTTCCATGACATACTTTTATTTCAGAAGAAAATTGTTTTTGGAGACTAACATTCACAAATGATGCTGCTCCAGGTACTCAAACTTCTATAGAAGGACAGTGCCACCATTTTCTAGCCCAGTTTTTTGTCTCATACGTTTTGACTGTTTACTCTCCACTGAAAGATTAGCACATATTTCACACTTAATGGGAATATTGTGCAAGTGTTTGAGGTTATTTATGGACTAATTTATCCTAGTGATTAGTAATGTTTAATGTTCTTCATGGACTGGTATCTCCTAGTGATTATTGACATTCATGGGCAGTTATCTTGAAGAAAGTGTTAATATCTTGAGGTTGTTCATGGACTAATTGGATGGAATATCTGGAGTGGCAGCATTTGTGGAGTTCATAATAGTCTCCAAACAAAAATGTGTTGGGCAAACTCCGTAATTCCACATTTTTTAGCACTACTGTATGTTTAATTGCTCATGCTCCACCAAATTCTTCAATAGCTTCCACAAAAGCATCAGTTGTGCTCAGCATTAATAGGATACAGTGGAACCTTGGTTGTCATTAATCTGTGCTAATGTACCCGATAACCAAAATGAACAGTGACTGAAGCAGTGTTTCCCATAATGTAATCTGTTCCAGGCACTCCAAAATAAACAAAAAGTACATTTTATATAGAATAGCTATAATGAAAATTGTTCAATGAACAATTAACATCACTGTTACAGGTTTACTCTATTTTAAAGCGTGCCAATGTGGTCCAGTGTGTCTTTTGTACACATTCTCTGTTTTTGCACCCATTCTCAGGAGGTAGCGCTGCACGTCAATTTAGTGTGACGTGTTTTAGTTTGTTTCTCACTGCTAACACTCAAAACAAAGCCAGAATGAATGATAAATGTGTGGGTGCTTTGGATGCTTTTTTTTTGCGAAATTAGTGACAAAAATTGAGCAGATGAATGATAACTAGGACAAATTTTCCCAAAAAAAGTTGACAACCAAATTGTATGATAACCAGGGCAAACAATCAGAGGTTTCACCGTCCTCCTGTAAAGCAGCATCTGGAAAGTTCCTTCTAAGAAAATGACAAAATGCTAACTCATTTATTAAAAAAAAAGACCACTTTTATTGAAAACACATCCACTAGTAAATACAAAAACAGAGACCACTGTTTTCATGTTCGCACAAATTAAGATCAATTTAGCCAGAGACTTCCAGGACAGTGCTGGGTTGAACATGTTCTGCACGTTTCGATTTTTAAGTGGAAAGATGTCACCATCAGATACTCTGGAGGGGATAAACTCTTTGGTACTCAACTCGGCTACCAAAAGAATGAACTAAAATTGTAACCCAGACTTGATTGGCAAATATTACAGTGACAGTCTACAATAAGATACTGTTTTCATAGAGATCCATTCTACTCTAAATGATGAGGCGATGCCAAAAAAAAGTCCACTTAGCAGATGAGCCCTGAGGAAAAAAATGACCTCACCAACAGTGGTGAAGAGAGAGTAGCAAGGACAACATTTTAGATCCAGTGCTCACTAACTTAACACAATCACTGCAGTCACAGGAGGATGGAGAGAAAACCAAAAAGAGAAGAAAAAACATGGAAGTGTTGAAAGTTTTTTGCTGGGTCAAAATTTTGAAATTGGTGAGTTTCCACAAATTGTTCATGTTTCCTTCTCTTCAGGAACTGAACTGACGAAACTGGGAAGTCAAGAGCAGATTTGATCCTCATTCAGTGCTTGTTCATTTACCAAGTCCGATCTTCTTGGCTTCAGTTTCATAAATCAATAACCTCCACATCTTCACAATGAAAACCTCTGCTTCTTCATCCAAAACCTGCAGAGAAGACATTTTAAAAAAGATTTAAGTTCCATTTCTTAAGTTACAATGGCTATGTAACATTTCAATAATCAGTTTTTGCAGCTTTCAGCAAATTCAATTTAAGGCATTTGAAGACCTTTTACCATTCTGCTCAAGTGTTGAAAACCTGATTTCAGATCAATTCTGACATTCAGCATTAGTCGTTATTGGTTGTTTCCTTTGTTTTGTTTTTTATTTCCCCCAAAACATTAAATTTAGAATCCAAACATTTTTCAGCTCTATTAAGATTTTAGACTTGGAAGTAGAAGCCTTAATAATACTATAATAGCAGCCTACTTTTACTTGGACTGAAGTGTAATTGCCAGAAAATAAATCTACTTTTGACGATTCGATATCGCGATGCGGGACATGAATTTTATGAATTTCATTTGGTATTTAATTTAGTTGGCAGGCTTTGCACACCACCTGTGTAGAGCTGGGCAATATGGCAAAACAATTATCACAATAAATTTTTCTATATTGAAAATCTCGATAATTATCATGATATAAAATTTTCTAACTCAGTTTTTAAATAACATTTCTAAAAACAGACTAAATACATGAAATGTTACTATTTAAAATATTAAAATGTTTGTCCGAAAATAATATACAGGAACACAGAAAGCAAATAACTCAAATACACAGTTAAAGATTTCACTGGAACTAAACTTAGTAAATTTACGTTTTGACTCCTCTGCCCAGAAGAGGTAAAAATGTCTAACAATTAAAAAAAATATATATATACTACTCTTGTTTCCTGCAGAGAAGTAGAAAATATAACAATGCAACAAAATTAACAAGATAAAATTCCTACTGCAAAGTTTTAAACCTTTAGAACTGTTAATGTACTGTAACATATTAGCAAGCCTTTGACCTCTGACGTATATACTGTTGTGAGAAACGCGAGGCGAGCACAGACAGCAGGAGCGTGAAGCATGCAGTGACTCGTGCAGCTGTGCAAAGACGTTACAGCAAAGCTGTTCAAAGAAATTAACGTTAATGCTTATCGAACGTTATTGTGCTTCCCAGTCAGCTCATAGAATCCAAAATGTGTCCATATTTTGGCTTTAAAAACATTTGGTGTGTTTTTAATCTCAACCGCGTGGCCTATCTCCACCATTTTTGCTATTACATATCCAGTGAATGACATCACGTTATACTCGATTATGGTCTGTAACTGCATCGATGCGGAATTGCCCCCGCCCACATCTCGATGCATCAATTATATGATTACAGATTAGAGGTGTTGAAATTAATGTGTAATCTGTCCCTGAAACGACTCACATGCACACATTGATACGTGTATCCACATTGCCTTTGTCACAAACAACAAAAAGCGTCATTTGTGCGGGGTTTGCAAAAACACAGTTGCTGATAAAACTTCAGAGTTGGGGGTTTGCAGGGTTTTTGCACTGAATAAAAGAAGTTGAATAAGAAAGTAAAATTTGAAGAAGATTTACATTTTAAAGCTCATTGAAATGTGTGTGTCACTTTAGATTTTGGGATAGTTTCCATTTGTGTAGTGTGACTTTCTGTTACAAAATCAGCAGGATGTTTGGAGGATCTGGCAACCCTGTATGTGAGATGACTGATTTTAGTAAAACAGACGTTAGTAGTTGTGTGATGGTGGTATTAGATTTGTGCTTAATTACTTTTAGGGTTGTCAATTTACAACCAACTTTTCTTTAGAAATCTAAAATCACAAAATAAATATGATACTTTACGACATGGTGTTTAGTCACCTAGCTTAGCTCAGCCTGCTGTGATGTATTTGTACGCATCTGTGCTTTTGTAGGCTTTCAAACTTTGTCCTGAAAGGTGACAGCTTATGAATTAAGTATATGTAAACATCATGAAATGAGGTTTGGAAGTGAATCCAACGAGGCAAGCAGTCGAAAAAGCTCAGATGATAAAATGTGTGTTGTATCCAATTTAAGGCATTTTTTCTGAGTATTGTTTCTGCTCCGCAAGGTACTCAAGATGGCGGCAACTGCAACAAAGCCATGTTACTGCAAGGCATGAATAGGTGAAGGGGTGTTTAATAAATACTGAACTTACCATAGCAACATCATCCAAGATGCCCTGTGGTGTACTGTGAGCCATCACCTTTGTAGAAACAAAATCAGATGAGATTAGAAAAGAGCAGATTCTCCACTGAAACAAATGTTTACTTATTTTTTTAGTTTACAAATCAATCATTCACTGTAGATCTTCTTGTCTGGCTCTCATTGGAGGCGGTCGCATTCCTCCTCTCTCCTCACTATGCCTACCCTGCTCGCTTCTTTGTCCTGTCTGCCTGGCTTCTAGAGACTCTGGCACTGCTCTACAAAAGAAAACACTATGGACTGGATATTAAGTGGTCTCCAATGCTATTATCACCATCTTCTGGGCTTGGGGGAGCCTGTCTGTCCTGATGGACGTTTTGCGGCTGGATACACTATGGACGGAATCCTCGCGTGCCTAGCGGCACTCTCCATGTGGAACACTGGTACGGGATTTTGCTAAAATTGGCATAAAGCAATATCACTGTTTACTGAGAAATTGTGTTGGGTTTGCTTGTCCAGGCCCTATGAGGCGCCCAACTGATTTGATCTGTGGGGCAGAACGGACATTGACTGTGATTAACACCAACCTGGATAATATCTCGTTGTGGATGCCGTTCTGCAAAGAGCTGGACATTTGGAGATCCTATGGACTAAAGAGTGACCTTGGAAAATTTGGGTTTGCTCGCACTGAAACCATGTCTGAGATTTGTTTTGGCTCCCTTCTTATTGCTGGTGACCTTGCTGTGGTATTCCAAAACCTCCACTAGGGTGGGTTGCCATGGAGACTCTTCCCCCTCCCAACCGCCTCCGACTACCCCCACCACTTGCTTTGTCGTTTACATGTGCTTATGCAAAGATTTTTTTTTTTTTTTTTTTTTACATGTTTTTTTTCCTCTCTAACTCCCTCCCTCATGTATGCTGTTTTTCTTCCTTACTTTATGACTGCCGCTGCTGAGACAGTGCAGACTGTCTGTCTGTCGTTAAAGCATTTCACTGCAAGTATTTTTCTTGTATGTGACAAATAAAATTTGAATTGAATTGGATTTATAACTGAAAATAGTTTGAGTTCATTTTCAGTCAACAAGACAGATACAACTATCATGCATCCTCTCCTGAAGTACTGAATGGAATACCTTGGAACAAACAAAGTCAACTAGTGTGGCCTCTTCCTCGCCAATGTACTCTACAATCTTCTTATTAATCCATGGCCGGATTCGCTTCTCCATTAAAGTCTGTGGAAGTTAAAAATATATTATTTAGAGTGTGCATCATTGTGGACTCCCAACATTTAATCCTATAATGCATGGTGAATTTATAAATGCCATTATGAACACTGAAGAGAGAGACTGTAGTACAGCTGACATTGACCCAAATCCTTACCGTGTCCACAACAGACCAATCAAGAGGGTAGTTGAAAAGTTCTGGTTTGGCAGTGGGAATTTTCTCAATCAGACTCTTAATATGTTTGCGTTTCTCTTCTGTGTTGGCCCCTTTGCCCCCTCCTGCCCCAGCACTGTCCACTCCCAAACTGCCCTTCTCTTCATCCTCATAGTCTAAAGGCACTAGTTTCCTCTTTCGAGGCACCTCATCCACTTCATCGTCATCAAAACGGTTGAAGACACTCTCCACTGCTAGCTTCTTGCGTTTGCCGACATTTGGCTGACTAGGGCTGCCCGTGGCACCTGAGCATGGAGAACAGAGGGATTTAAAAAAATATTAGGAAGCATGAATTTGTCATCATGATTAGATCAGGAACCAACTTTCCCTTCTTTTGTAAAAAGCAAACAAGCATATGTAATTTAATACTTTTAATGTGCCTTAATGCCGATTTCACCAATACAGTTAAATGTGATCAAGATCCATCTCAGAACACAAACTGTACCATAATCCAATCACAATGTGTCCTGGATGTGTTTACATCTTGCTTTTCACATGATCTAATGAAATCAAAACACTGTAAACACATGCTAAAGCTTCATTTGACCATTAGAGATGAGTGCATAGTCATGTTACCAATCTTAACCTAAAAATATCACCGATCAATACAACTCACCTAGTTTGAGGCTGAGACCAATCTTGGGCCGGTGCTCCTCCTGTGGCTGATTCTCTGGAGGCGAGTTTTCATGAGGAATGATGATGCCACACGGTGACTCCTCTCTGGGTGTGTTGGGTGTAGCATTACCACTGGCCGAAGATACTGAGGGCGCGGCCATAATGGGCCTCATTGTGGGCTTGAGGCATGGTTTAGAGTCTTCCTCATCCTCCACTTCCTCTCCATCCTCCACGTCATCATCTGAGCGAGACTGGGGGTGTGTTTCAACCGTTCTGCGCCGTTCTCGATCACGGCCACGTTCTCTCTCCTCTCGAGATGACTTGTGCTCTCGCTCCTCTTCAGACTCCGGCTTCACAGGTGGCTGCCGTAGACGCTCAGCCTCCTCTTCCATCTGAGGAAAATCAGCAGAGCTTAGTAGCATCATGGCAACAGGATAAAACCTTCTCACTTTTTTTGATGCTCTCTCTTTATAATTTGTGCTTGTTTTGCAGCCAGAGAACAGTACCTTGCAGTCATTGAGACAACCATGAACTTCTGCATACCAAAGTATCCTAAAATTAAATGTGAGGCCATGTTTCTAACAGTTATAAAACTGAATGTGAGTCATTCAACATGACAATGATCCTAAACACACCTGTACATCTACAACAGTGGATGAAAAAAGTGAATCAAGATGTTGTAATAGCCCAACTTCCAGACCTCAATTCAACTGAAATGCTGCAGCGGGACCATAAGACAGCTGACTACCCATAACCTCAGTAAAAGCAACACTAAAGAAGAATGGGCCAGAATTCTTCCAGAACCATGTGAGACTGATAGTCATAGAGAAAAAATACTTCAAAGTTACTGCTGATAAAGGTGGCTCTGCAAGCTACTGATTCATGGGGTGTACTTTTTTTTTTTTTTTTTTTTTTTTTAAACGACCTCCATTTTGGCTTCATTTTTGATAAATAATGACAAAGTGGAATGTGCTGAGTGTTGTTGTATTTAGCGGATTTTAAGACCTACTTAGGATCTGATGATTTTTATTGTTGTGATAAATAAAATCACAGAATTCAAAGATGGTGCATGTTGTTTTTCACGCGACTAATATAATCACTGGTTACAGAATCACAATAAGCCTTCACAGGCTAATGAAACAGCCCTTGCCTTCAACGTCATGAAAAGGTAAAGGTCAGTAACAAATCGTATTCATTCTGTTCGTATTTGCTCAATTTCCTTTTTAAAGCCACTTATTGCTACTTGTCCCAACTTTTTTGGGATTTGTTGACACCATGAAATTTTTAAACAACATATTTTTCCCTTAAAATGATACATTCTCTCAGTTTAAACTTTTGATCTGTGATTTGTGTTCTATTCTGAATAAAATATTAGATGTTGGCACCTCCACATCATTGCATTCAGTTTTTATTCACAATTTGTGAATAAAACTCGGGATTTTAACATTTCAGAGATCCAACATCTGCTGACTGTCCAGTCATGTACTCTGATACACCATCCTTCATTCAACTCTGAATTTAAAGAAACTATTCAGCAAGGTCAAATATCGCTTGTAGATTTTTTTGAACAATGAATAAGTAAACAGCTCTTCCTTGCCTTTTTTCTTGTCACTCATCCAATAATAATCCGACATCCGTCAATTAAATGCATGAACCCATCTACTAAAGAAGTGCATTCTGTTTCTTTAAGCATGAGATACAGTGCACCTCATATTCAAAAGGGGGTCTCTAGATGCCTCCTAATGCTGCTGACTGTAATGATAGGTTAATTTCTCTGCAAGCACGAGTAAGAAACACACAGATACTGAAGCGTACCCTGCGCAGTTCTGCGTCTGGATCAGGATGCCCCTCAGCCAGCAGCCTCTGCCTGATCTCCTCCAGCTCTTCTTTCTCTCGCTTCCTGTCTCTCTCGTCCAGCTCCATCTCCTTCTCTCTGTCCCGCAGACGCTTCTGCAGCGCGCTGCCCCTACAGGCCAATCAGGGATACAACACAGAGGCTTCAAACACCCATACATGAAACAGCACTGACACTCCTTGTGTGAAGGGAGTAAGCAAGAACACGTGGGTGGGCTATGACTCATGGACTAAATTAAGGCAGTACAGTCTGATCTAAGCACAGTCACATTAGCATAAACGTACAGCTTAAATTTTAACTGGTGAGCTACTCTGACAGAAAATTAGGCTTTGCATTACAGAATACATGTACAAAGTAGTCAGAGCTACTGTGCTACATATTTAAACATCTGCTTGCTTTGAAAGAAAAGTGCAAAGTAACTGGCCATAAAATAAAAGTTACCCGTTTTTTCGGTTATTTCTCCATTTCATGGTTACTGTTACCATCTTCTCTCACTCCTGCTCTACATCAACCCTGTCGATAAAGTCTCAAATCTATCTGTGCTTTATAGGTGTAAATAAAAGTCTTAACTCATCATAAATATACAGTGATTTTATATATTAACTGAACATCAAGTTCATTGTTCAGAATTTCATTCAAAAAGGTCAACTTTAATATTCTATTCATTACACATTAAGTGACTCTCGGTTTACTGTTCTGAATATACAAACTCAATATGTTTTTATATTTTGAGATTCTAGACATTAATTTTCAAAAGCTGTAGGTCATACTGATCAACAAATGCTTAAACTACCATTTTACATCTAATTTACATAAAATATCGCCATTTACCTTTTTGAATTAAATTAACAACAATAAACGTTTTTAGATGAATATCAGAAGAATCTAGAACGTACTTGTAATATTTTGGATCATCTCTGTCATCATCATAGTCTTCTAAGAACTCTTTCAGTCGCTTGCCTTCTTTTGCCTGTTTGAGAGACAACAGAAAAATGACTTGTTATTCTCCAAATGCAAACTGGTACTATAACTAAATGGACATGAAGCACAAATTGAGCAAGTTAACTCTTTGCTGACTGACTAGGGGCATTTTCTCAATATCTTCTTTCAGTGTTGAAATGTGTTTACCAAAGAATAAAACAAGAAAAATTGCCAAAATGACATTTTTTACATTTGGAATGGAAATTAAAAATGAAGGATTTCTGATGCGAGTCAGTTCTTAGTGATTTCCATTCATAGAAAAGGTACAAGTACACATGAATCCAGCAATCACACACAATGAGAGGAAGATGAGGTTAAAAAGAATGGTAAGTTATTACAGACAAAATTCTCTCACCGTCTCCCGCCGACGCTCATCATCTCTCTCCGCTTCCTTGGCGTAGTCTCTTGCTTTCTTTCTCTCTCTCAGCTCCCAGTTCTTCAGTCGCTTTAGGGCACAAATGAATAACAATGAGCTGCTGATCGGAGACTGCAGGGCAGCATTATGAGCAGCCTATTATACAGTGTAGTAGCAGAAGTTTAATGTAACTGCTGGTTTAACTGTTCTGAAATTAACCAAAATCCTCATGGATCAGTACAAAGGACACAACAGTATTTCTGTCCATTTTATACACAACATTCAACATGGTTTAAAATCACATAAGCAAAACTATTTCAGACTCAAACATCTCTTGGACCATCAACTATATTTAGAGTAAAAGGAGAAACATAACACTGAGCAAACCATCACTTTAATTAGGCAGGAGTATGGACACATTCAATTGATTTAACATTGGCAGGTTCAGGTTACCTCCTGATAGGCAGCTTCCTTCTCCCTGAGCTTCCTCTCCAGTTTGCGGCGCTCATATGCTTCTTCCTCATCTTCCTCACGGTCCCGCTTCTTATCCTTGTCTCTGTCTCGATCACGGCTTTGTTCTCTGGAACATTAATGAAGTTGATTAAAAAAAGATCACTTCACAGCAGGAACTTAGTCATCTTATATTAATCGCGACAAGTGCTCACGATCATCATAAAATCAGCCGTAAAAAAATTGGATTCTAATATAAAAAGGACAGATATACTAGACTGGCTCATTAAACCTTTTAAATGCCAAATGAGCACCTACTGCTAAAATCAAGTAGTTCTGCAGAGACACTTCATTTTTCATATACAATTTAAATCAATTAAAATAGTAATTTTATAGAATCTCTTTAAAGTGGTGCCCGACTACCTCATGAAGCACTACCATCCTGACAGTACCTCCAGCTGTAATTACACACTTAAGGTTTTAATGAAGGCCTTCTGGTGTATCTGAAAATTAGAGTCAGGTAAACTCTTTAGGACAGAAGGTGGGCATCCTCCCAATTCTGAGGCTCCACCAGATGGTCTACATCAGGGGCGCCCAATCCTGGTCCAAAAGATCTACCACTGTAGAGAATTTGCATAATGTTGTGATATTCAGATGACAGCCTGAAAGCCTTTGTTTCTCACGGAGAAAAAAAAAACTGGTCTAAAAGAGATACCTAGGCTTTCAAAGGCAGTTCAAATCCAATATTTGTATGGCTGTACATCAAAAAGCCACAAGAAATCTGACCTTTTTCCCTCTAATCACATTTGCATGTGTTTTGGAACATTTCTGGATATGTGACTCAGTTTAACCTGTCAGATCAGAGTGCAGATGGCTCTTGATGTCAGAAGGTGAGATAAGAAAAGTAGGTGCAGTCACATACTGTGTTTTAAACACGGTGAGATGAAGTTTAAAAACTTTAGCTTTCAATTCTTTTTCCCCAGTACAAATAAACACCAATTTAACAACATTTTGCTTAAAGCTGAAGAATTCTGCATTAATTATAGACATTTTAATTAAATTATAAACATTTAGAAGTGTGTGTACTGAAAACTAAAGGTTTGGCATTAAATACAAGGGCAAGTGTTTAATTTATAGCCAGAACATTGATTTGGTATTGAGCATAACAATAATCAATAAGTGAGTACAACACTAAATCAGTCAAAATTCCTTGCAGTGTGAACACAGCCTCGCTTACCTTGACCTGCTGCGATCCTCACTGTGGTCTCTACTCCGGTCCCAGTCTCTCTCTCGCTCACGCTCCTTTGTTCGCTCACGCTCACGATCCCGCTCCCTATCCCTCTCCCTCTCCCGCTCACGTTCCCTCTCTCTCTCCCTCTCTCTGTCCTTCTCCCTCTCGCGGTCTCTCCTCTCACGTTCTCTCTCTCGCTCTTTATCCCTCTCTCTCCGCTCACGTTCCAGCTCCTGACGCTCCTTTTCTCGCTTGCCTTTCTCCTCCTCCAGTTTCTGCAGAAAGTGACAGAGGCAGGGCCTGAGTGGCTAATATCAACATGGACAGCACAGTATGACTGAACTCTAGACAGCAAAGAAGTGGTTTACAGTTCCTGTACCCTACCAAATTGGTCAATTATGGCAAAAAGAATAATTCGTTCCATTATGCTAAAGTTGCTAAACGTTAATGATGCTTGAACAAGAACAGCCATCAATTAGCAGGAAGAAAATTACAACATGCTAATATGTAGCCACTACCTTCCATTCATTTTAGCAACATTAGCATGCATGGTTCCTTCAATACAAGAGGAGAGCAACTGCTCTAAAGTAATTCATGGTTCCTCACATCAGAGAGTAACCATGGGTTTCCAGAATTGTGTTTCCTGTGTTTAACATCAAATATGATATTTAAGGCACATGTTCATGTATATTATACCCGCCCCCTTTTTTTAACTCAACATTTCAAAGAAACCTGGAAACCACTTATTTTTATTTTAAAAAATAATACAATTCCAGTCCTACTTCCCATAATTGAAGCGACAATGACAACAATCGGGTAAGGACGCTGTAATAAGGTTTCCACCTCATAACATCAGCAACAGAAAGGCTTCATCAATCCTTGTGAAACTAGTTATTTTGGACTTACAGGTGTTGAGCTATGGATTCAGAGCTTCGCTGCCCCTACAAGCCTTTAATGTTAGGCCTGGGAGGAAAAGCAGGTCAAAGGATTTGCAGGAGAAATTCAAAAGTTGCAGAAATGTCTGTTTCTTGTTACATGACTTTCATCAAAAGCATCCTCAACATCAACAAAAACAACATCAACAGTTTCCAAACATTTTGTGAAAACGTGGTGACAGGTGAATTGCATAAATGTAATCTGTTGATTTCTGCTTTGACGTTTGGATATAAAGGGCAACAAATGAATTTGTAGAGGCTGGCTTACCCCTCTGTCGGCTTCCTTGGTCCTCCGAGGGGTCGACTCAGCAAATATGAAAAGAATTTAAGCCAGCACAACACCCACGGTTTTTAAAACACATCTGTATGCAAATACTGTCTGAATTTAGCTCCTAGTGCTGATGAAGCCACAGACGGGAAAGAATGAAGCATGATTAAATGTCTGTTTTGACTTCAAGTTCTAGGCTCCGATAAAACCAAGGACTCCAGAAAGCCGTGGGTGTGATGCATGCGAGGGCAAAGAGGGCAGACAGGAGATGAAAAATGAAACCAAGAGAGCAAGAAGAGAGGAGAGAAGAGCTGAAGAAAGATGTGACTAGAGTCTGGGATTTGTTAATACCAATATTTGACAATAAGACTAATTTTTCCAGTATCTGACCTATAGGTGGTTTTATTTTAATTGAGTCACAAAACTCAGCCATATAAATTCTAGAACTTCCAACTGTGGTGTCAACTTGCAAGAACATTTTTAACCCTCTGGGATCTATGGGCATTTTCTCAATTTCTGTACTTGCATTTACTTAAAATTCTCTGTTAATGGCATTTGCACATAATGCATTCATATCAAAATGTTCAGAACAACCTCAGCTCTCTCCATATCAAGGCATATGACTCACTGTGTAATTATGCATGATGCTAAATTACATTTGAAAGGCAGACGAGGTGTAATCTAGCCCCTCTTCACAGACTCATAACTCCGGGTGTGACGTCACATATGATCTCCTGAAAAGATGGAACTGAATGGTCTCAACATATTCAGCAAATGTTTGAACTGTATTTCTGCACTATTTTATCACAAAGATATGAACAGAAACTGACAGAAGCATCCAATGTAACACAGCCATGTGCATCCACCCCAGAAGCTAAAAACAATATTGGAATTCAAAACAAGCTGGATAATTTGAACTTGCTAGCTAATGACAAGTCAGATCTGGCAGTATGTGACCAAATGTAGTTGTACAACAAAATTTGAACTTACATGACTTCTCATCAAATTCAGCATGTTTGCCATTAAACCATTATATTCTACACAATGTAAATGCATTCTTAGAGTGGCATAAGAATTAAAATGATAAAATCCAAAAGGAGAGAGAGCAACAAGACTGAATAAGACAAAATGGGAAACAAAGTTAACAGAAGTGCGCACAAGCAAGCAGGAAAGATGGAAGTGCTCATGGGCACACAAAATCACACACAGGGCTAACCCATACCTGTAAGGTCTTCAGAGCATCCGCGTGCTGTGGAAGGGCGCCCCCTACTGTCACACTGGCCTTGCAGCCAATTCACTGCAGTGGTTATTCAGTCAGCAGTAATTATTAATATATCAAGAACATCTTAACGGGGGACCCACACAGGTTCACGGGCCACTTGGGTAGCAGGTAGTAAACTGCAAGGCACTTGGAACCAAAACCATGTTGGTTTTCTAACTTTGTTAAGTTATTCCTAATTAAAACGCACATTAACAGGATTTCCACATTTTAATTTGCAATCAAATGTCCCCAAAGAACTGGCACAGTTGCCCCTGTGCAAGTCCTCCAGAAGGGGGCGCCCAGTATATGTAGAATAAAATGGAAAGCTCATACTTACATCCTATCCTTGCAACTTTTTCCAAAGCTGTGAGATTCATCTTGCTTTAGTCACCATATGATCTCTATCATAATGGTGGGGTTTAATGAACAGATTAGCTTTGAGGGAAGTTTACATTACGTGCATGCATTTTATGTGTGACTGAAGTCTGACGAGTTCCTAAATTTCAGGACCATAAAAAAAAAATACAACCCTGTCTGCACTAATGCATAACAGACAGAGAGTCTCTATGACTGAGATTAGGCCTAGTCTCAGACTAAAACACAGTGTCCATGACATGAATTTTAAACTGAAAAGTGTTTTAGTTCCTGACCAGATTTAATCCGAGCCTGAGAAACTGGCTTTTACTGTCACAAAGTTTTGCACTGTGAATAGAACAATCATAAATTTTGGTCCTAGTCAAGTCCAATCCAAACTTAGGGCTTAAGATATCTATACTAGTCAGATTCTGTTGGTTGATTTATCATACAGTCACAACCTAAACTAGGATGGTGTAGTGTTTTGTTGCACTACCGGGAATATGAAAGAATTGTAAGAATGTTACCTTGTGAGTGTCGCGAAATTTGTTGATCTCCCTGGAGATCAAGTCCCTTTTGTCTTCTTCCATTTCAATAGCGTTGATGTCCTCCTAAACACAAAGTAATGAAACATGAAAGCACCATCACAACACCCACAAAATCTTTTGTTGCAATTCAGCATCATCTTTAAAATTCAAGCATACCTCATTAAACAGTACTAGACCTGTCAGGTTTCTCATACTGACATACAGTGGGGATAATTGCAGGTTTCCCCCCCCCCGTACAAAGACTGTAGAGGTCCGTAAATTTAATCATAGGTACACTTCTACTGTGAGAGACAATCTAAAATAAATTCCAACAGTATGATTTTTAAATAATATGCATTTAATTGCATGAAACAGTATTTGACCCCCTACTCAACAACCAGCAAGAGTTCTAGCTCTTACAGACTGTTGGTTTTTCCTTTAAGAAGCCCTCCTATTCTGCACTCATTACCTGTTTTAAATTGCACCTATCTGACACCTGTCCCAGCCACGACCCATCTTCAATGCTCTTACTAAGGGAAGGAGGTTATTGGCCAAAATCTTGTGATACATGACTCCACCCATCTTTTTCTCATATTGGTGCAGTAGTCTTGTGTCCTTTGCAAAAAAAGCACCACCAAAGTGTGATGATTCCACCCTCATGCTTCATGGTTGCAATGGTGTTCTTAGGTTCTTGGTTGTACTCATCTCGTCTTATTCCTCCAAATATGACAAGTGAAGTTGATACAAAAAGCTCTATTTTGGCCTCATCTGACCAAATGCTTATCATCCAGACAGTCATTGGTGAACTTCAAATGGGCCTGGACATGTGCTGGAGTGAGCAGGGGGACCTTGCATGGACTGAAGGATTTTAAACCATGATGGTGTAGGGCGTTACTAATGGTCCTCTTTGAGCCTGTGGTCCCAGCTCACTTCAGGTCATTGACCAGGTCCTCCAATGTAGCTATGGGCTAATTCCTGACCCGTCTCAGAATCATCCTTACTCCATGAGGCAAGATCTTGCATGGAGCCCCAGACCAAGAAAGACTGACAGTCATCTTGTGCTTCTTATATTTTCTAATAATTGCACAAACAGTTGTTGCCTTCTAACCAAGCTGCTTGCCTAATGTCCTGTAGCCCATCCCAGCCTTGTGCAGGTTTACAATTTTGTCCCTGTTCTCTTTGGAGTGTGATTGATCAAGTGTGTGGACAGGTGTCCTTTATACAGTAAAGAGTTCAAACAGGTTCAATTAATACAGGTAATGAGCTCAGAATAGGGGGCTTCTTAAAGAAAAACTAATAGGTCTGTGAGAGCCAGAACTCTTACTGGTTGGTAGGTGATCAAATAGTTATTTCATGCAATAAAATGCAAATTAATTATTTAAAAATCATAATGTGATTTTTGGGTTTCTTTTTAGATTCTGTCCCTCACAGTTGATGTGTACCTACTACAAAAATTACAGACCTTTCCATTCTTTGTAGGTGGGAAAACTTGCTAAATTGAATCAAATACTAATTTTCCCCCACTGTAAATGTTGCTCTACTATAAATAGTATAACCTCCTGCTCAGGTTTCACACCAAGCAAGTAAATTGAGACTAGATTTTCATTATATTTCAATAAATGTAAAATAAACAAACTTTTTGTGACAATTTTGTTTGGTGCCTTGTTTTTCACATTTTTCTAATGTGAAATATGTGCTGTGGTTCAAAAAGGTTGGAAAAAATGTGTTAGTGCAGAAGTATGGGTTTCTCAATGGTAGAGAACAATACCGGCATGTAGAGAGCAAACCGGCTGATGCCTGATATACTAGCGCATCTCAATTTTGCTAATTTTGATTTGTGATCATAATTTGATTCAAAAAGGTAATGTCTTTTTCATTACACATAGTGACATTTGAAACTTTTTTTAAAAAATCAGAAATATAGAATATCAAATTAGAATTTCATTTCAAGTTTGAGTAAATTACAACTCAAACAGCATCAACATTAAAAAAAAAAAAAAAAAAAGACTTCAAATGTCACTCTACATGTAATAAATATCAAATACATGACAGACTACATTTTAGAATTAAATGTTGAATTATTAGTTTCTGTGCTTCTTATGCTCCGTTATGCAGCTCTTATTGCCATTTGCTAATGTTTTGTAAACAATCATTCAGTTTGAAAAAGGTACTGTATAAGTAAATTGTATTTGTGTACCTCTTCTTTTTTCTCTTTTTTCTTCTTGCGTCGGTTTGATTCATCATCCTGAGAGGGGGCGTTGAGCTCGTTGGAATACTCACGGATTAGACCATCAATCGCTCCCTTAACTATTTGGTCCCGTTTCTGGGTTTCTTCGTCCAGAACTTCCTCTTCTTCCTCACCTCCCTCCTCAGCTTTATCATTCTAGTGGAAATAGCAATTCAAAAATAAAGGTCAAAACATCAAGGTAGAAATAATATGGGTGAAAGAAGATACCAATGCATCACAATGTTTTGTAACATTAATTCTTAAAAACAGTATTTCTAATTGGCACAAAAAGACTTTGTACAGGAAGTACAAGGACATCCGTTTGCATAAATTAATTTGATAAACTGCAATAACATCTTGCTTAGATTATCACAATATATTCAAGTCAAGTCAAGTGGCTTTTATTGTCATTACATCTGAGTAAAGGTACACAGTGCAATGAAATTACGTTCCTCCGGAACCATAGTGCAACATGCAATATTGAATAATGACCCATGTATCATGACACGTACAGGGCTGTACTGCATCACTGTAAGCAACACAGTGATACACCACTATACTGCCTGGCAAAATACAGACCGTGCATCTGTTAACACATGACTAAAGCCTGGCCTGCCTAACTGTGACCAAAATAATTTTAAGTATTGTGGCCTTGTGCCAAAAAAGTGCTAATGAAAAAGCTACTTTTTAGCAGATTGGGTTTAAGGGGCAGATTACTCACTCCATTGGAGCTCCTTTTTTTGGCCTTCCACTCATCCAGCTGAGCTTTGGTTTTGGCATCCACCTTCACAAGCAGTTTCTTTTCTCCTACCTGTAGCTCATGAAGCAGCCTCAGAGCCCTCAGAGTTGATTCTGGTTCTTTATATTCACAGAACCCAAATGCTAAAACACACAGGAGAGACATCAGTCTGTTAACACCAGAGATGTTCATAAGTCACTTTATCCAAGTCATACCTGAGGTGAGTCAAATCCATGGTTATGAACTTTACAAGATTTACAAGTTAAGTTTGCAATATTACAGTTATGAAATGCCCTGCAGTCAACACTGTGTCAAGCTTACTTTCACTAGCTTATATATAATTCTGCATAACTACAGTTAGCAATGCTAGTAACAAGCAGTTGTCAGATATTAAATATTAGAATACAACGCCTTTCAAATATAATGGTTTCCAACTTGGCTACTAAGAAAATTAAGGCCCTAACAAAAATTAATGGCTGTAAAAATCACATCACAGACTGTGAAATAAGTCCTTTTCTGTTAAATAAACCTTTTGCTTCTACATTACTTAAAATGTAATATTTAAGCTGTTTGTACCTTAAAAACAGAATGTAGACAATATTTGACATTTTGGATTCATCTAAAGGGATGAAATATTCAGTGAGTTTAAAAGTGATAAAACTTTGAAGCTAAAGATAAATAAAAACATTTTCCTGGGTTGAGTGAACTGTAACATGATGCCACAACATAGCTAGTAGGCTTCCTGAGAGGGAGCTTCACCCACATTTAATTGACAAATCAAGTGACTCTCGACCATGGACTGCAGAAATTTCCCCTCAAACTGTGTGTCTGTCTGTATGAAATGTCTGCTGTACAAAGTACACAGAGTTGGAGAGAGGTGCTATATGAACAAACTGTGAGAAAGGGTTCAGTACTGCACTCAATCCACATTATAGTCTTGTTTTATTTAACTACTGGTATGACATAATGCACTTTCCTTATAAAATGTGTGACATTTTAGATACCGTGTCCATGAAATTACATTTAAAAAAAATATTGTGAATTTGGTATTGTCCCAACTACTACATCCGCATTTTGATTTTGTTGTCAGGACAAGGTGTTAGTCAATAACTCAAGTCCCATCATACACAATTCTCAAACAGTAGGATAATTTATACATTTTATGCAAATAACAGCATGTTTTTACCTTGTAGTTTTCCTGAAGCGCCTTGAACCCGTTTCCAACTTAATACCAATCCACATTTCTGAGGGAGAGAAATGACACTTACTTGAAACATGACAATTAACAGCCCAAAAAGACTACAAATCTCAAGTGCATAAACACATTCATGCAAACATTTTAAAATTAGCTCTCAATGCAAGTGACCGATATGAAAGATCACCTTGCAGTAGCTCAAGCACCAGACTGTTTGTAGATATGAATAAACATAAAAATGATAGGAAAGGATATTTTTGCAATTTCTGTTAAAGCAGGAAAAGAAAGTAAAGAAAAACACAAAACACAAATTCCCTGAAATTCCTGGGACTCTGATTTGAGTTGACATTTGCTTTCTACAGTCTACACCATGTCGGTGTGTCCTTTTCTACAAAACTAAATACAGATACCCTACAATTAGGTTTCAGTGATATAAGGTCATCAATAGCTTATGAGATGTATTCATCTTCTGTGGGAAGTTTATACTGCTGAGCACAGTCACATTTATTTGTGAATTTTAACCCATTATGTTAAATGTGTGTAAATTAAAGAAAGTCAAATTAATTAAAAGATGTTATGAATCTTCTGAAAACATTGTAATTATTTACGTTATTAAAAGATATGTGACCCCGCCAGGGAAAACCAGGCCAAAGTCACTGGGCAACTTATTGAGATATTGTGTCAATATCGTGTCACTCACATTTGCGACAAAACTTTGTCACTCAGTGTTATTACTGTAAATGAAAGATAATAGTCTCAGATATCTATCGGAGTACATATTTTGATCAAAAACAAAACTTACATTCACAAAAAAAGTTGTTTTGAAAAAAAACTAATTTTGAAAAAAATTAATGACTTTGACCTGGTTTTCCCTGGCGGGGTCACATATATAAAGAAGATAGCAGTGACCATAGAGCTGGGCTTGTGGTCACTTTACATTTTCTGAATACTGACAGACAGCATGCATGACAGCTCTAAATAATAAGTTCATTTTTACCTTTTCTCTATCTTCATATGATGGAGTGTAACTATTACTCAAATGCTTTTGCAGCACTGATTTTTTATTATCTCTAGTCCTCAACTAATCCCTCAGAAAAAAACATCTACAATATAGTATTGACATTGTTTCTATAACAGAGCTCCTAAAATGCACTGTAAGAACTGGCTAATATTCACACCAATTTATGGCAATGTATGCACCCCTAGCTTTTCCACCCTGACTCCCTCCACTTCTCACCGAGAGCAGCTGTCTGATCAGCATGTCTGAGGCTTTCTCAGAAATATTCCCAACAAACACTGTGGTCGTGGGCCCACTGTTCTCATCATTTTCCTTGGCACGGGCTGGAGTCTCCTTCCTTGGGACAGCTATCTTACTGACCACTGGCACAGAGGTGGGCATGAGTACCTGGTAATATAAACAGGGACATAATATACAGTATTTAGAAATAACTCCTCATCAGACATTAGGGTGAATCTAAAGCAGCATCAGAGAACAGTCTATCTAGTTTAGATATCTCATTTATAAAATAGTCTTAATAAAGAAATGTCTTTTTACTAAAAGCAAAAGAGGTCTACCGTTGGTGTTGGGGTCATGATACCCATGTGAACTGGTATCATTGGGGTCCCTGTGGATGAGAATATGCTGTTAGTATATTCTGCATTTTTACTGTTTAGTCATTTCAGTGTTTCTGAAGGATCCAAATGCTTTTCTGGTACCAAGCTAGAACGTACCTGGGGGCATTGAAGGTGGAAATCCAGCAAACTGTGGAGGGGGGATCCCGGGGGGCATAGTAGGGATCCCAATCTGTGGCCGGTTGAGATGAGGTGGAAAGGACATCTTGGGTAGATCACCCACCTGTGGCAGATTATAACAAAACAAAACTGCTAAGCTTTTGGTAACACTTTCAGTACAGTACTTGAGAAAATAAAATGCTTGTTCAAAAACAAAATTTCATGAATTTGCTCCTCATGTTCTTCTGAGTGTCTCTTGGAGACAAAAAGCACAAGCTTTTTGACTAACTTGTCCATGTTTTAATTTTAGGGTCCTGATAATAAAGACATGCTACTGCTGATTAGATTCAGTTGTGTTATTTAATAAGACCATACAGCTGAGATCACCATTATCTAAAAAGCATTATCTAGATTACTCTATTGTATCTTGCAGTGCTAAACCAATCCAAACAGCCCAACAAAAAGATGACATGTTGTCAAACTCAAAACAAGGCAAAGAATCAAGGTTATATTCATTTTTAAACACAGCAATACTAATGCTTTAACTTGGAACCAAATCTTGTTTACAGCAGTTCATTTGGATACTCTGGTGAAGGACCAAAGCTACTTTGCAATGTTACATTAAAACTGTTTTCTGTGTTATATGTATCTGGAGGCCAAGTAAACATGAACTCCTTTAAACTCCATGCAAGAGTCCACTGCTCCTGTGGTTATTCCTTCCATTCAGAGCTTCATTACTTTCTTTTTTTCTAAGATTTACACAAAAGGGAGGACTCGTATGAAAGCTGAAACCCTCTTGTTCATTTCGGACTTCTTTGAGCAGCGGATGTGTCTTATCTTCAGTTAGAATAAGTGTTGAGCTTTCGCTTCGGCCCTTCATTGATGTTTGAGTCACAATCAAACAGAACACAGCACTTAGTTTCAGTCCTGTTGAAGGGTGCCCTCTTGGACCCAAATCTGAGTTGCAGGATAATGTCCCTTCAATGCAGAGCAGTCTGAAAAAACAATATTTCTGGAACTAAAAATGTAAAAGCTCATACATGTTCAATGTTAAGCAGTAAATTAGAAGAACATAGTTATATTACAAATCACAAAACAGGTATGTGTTTTGCATTTATTTCATACAGTTACTGTACAAAAATAAATTAAGTTAATAAAAGGTAGGTGACTGATTTATGGATATAAATCAAGAATATTTTTATTGTAATACAAATGTCCAGCCCACCTGTCTTATGGTAAGAAATCAAACTCTGCTGACATATGTTTACTAAATGAAATGTAATAATGCAGCAGTCAATTGACTTTGAACAATTCACGTTTTTGGGTCTTTTTACCCTGTTTGTGTTTGTTCTAAATTTCTCTCTGGTTCAGTGAAATGCAGATCTGTAGGTTTATCTCATCTCCGTGTTTATTTCATCACTACATCCTCATCTATCTAGTTTTACACGTCTGAGGATGTGGCACAGATTTTATTCCGTTTACCTACAGCAGCCGAGTTTGTTTACTCACTAAATTAACCAATTTAAAGTCTAAACTATGTGTGGTTTGTCTCTAGGTATGTATGTCTGTGTCTGTGGAGCTAACTGTGTATGTATTTGTCCATTAATCTGTCTTAGGCTAAAGGCTAGTTAGCGTAGCAACGCGTTAGCTTTGTTAGCTCCACGCTAGCGACGTCGAGGTGAAAATACACCACAAACTCAGCACAGCTCGACGAGTTCAGCCATTTTAGTGCAGTCAGATGAGATAAAGATAAAGAGACGAAATCAGAAATAAAAGACAGCTGTGTATGACTCACCCAAACCGATTTTATTTCAATGTTCTTTTCTCTCTGTATCTCTGCGGCGCGTTAGCTTAGCTCTCACCGAACAGAGCTCACCGGCACACTAGCGCTGAGGGGAGAAAGAGCAAAATAAAAGTCCCAGCCGGCGCTAAAATCACCGAAAACAACACTTTTCATTTAATTATAAATACTTATACAAAAGCAAAAACTATTATTATTATTATTATTATTATTATTATTATTATTATTATTATTATTATTTAGTGTTGTTGTTTCAAGTATCTTCCCGCAGCCCAAAAACTTGGAGGTCAGGTGAATTATAATAATAATTATTGTTGTTATTATTATTATTATTATTATTATTATTATTATTATTATTATTATTATTATTATTATTATTGTTGTTGTTGTTGTTGTTGTTGTTGTTGTTGTTGTTGTTTTTCCTCTGGGGCGCGCGAATTTATGTAGCTACATTACCATGTAACCATTTTATTATTTGATTTTCTGGTAAATGTGGTTAGTCGAGGCTGTAAAAGATCAAAATCATTTATTTGTGAGACATTATTAAGCTATTATACACGCATTTGCATTTCTTTTTTAAATTTGTAGGTCTTTCTCGTGATAAGTCACATTGAAATGAGTAATTACTAAAATAAAGTAAGGCACAGTAGTAAAGAAGAAATTTTTAATCAGGTAACGTTTATCATAGGTAATCGGGAAGGTCTTAAGCACTTAAATCGGCCTGCTGAGGCCTGTCTCTGACAGATACTGCCCATTGTTAATGTCTTCCGGGTTGGTTAGACGCTAGAGGGCGCTCCCGAGGAAGTTCACAATGAATGAAATGACTCCTATGGAGATGTAGAGCAAACTTTTAATTTGTAAAATGTTCATATTCGTAATACAGTACAGTGTGCTGCCTTTCTCAGAACAGATGAAAATAAAGCAACTCAACCTTGCTGTCATTTTATAGGCCTTTAATCTCCAGTTTTAGAACTTTAAAACAGCGGTTTGTGCGCAAGCCGTTCTGCTCATCCAATGAGAAGAGCCGCTCGCTAAACAATGAGCACTGAGTAGTCAAAATGCTATCGCTTTACTGCACAAAATTGGACAGTTTTAGAAAAATAAAGCTATACTGATTCGTTTTCATCGCTCGTTTTATGGTATACATTCATATGCTTTCTAAGATGAATGAAATGTGCCTCATAAAAGACCAGGAAAATGTAATGAACGTTTTTAATCGTTTAGCTCCATTCACTATCATTCAAAGTGAACTTACTCGCACTCGCCCTCTAGTGCTTGCTTATTATTTACTGGAATTAATAGGGAGTTGACGGGCTTGTGTGACGTCACGTTTAGGCGGGTTTTTCATGGAAAGTGCTAGAAAGAGCGAAGCGCCACCGCTTCAGAACATTCATATCCTTCCACGCCAAAAACAAGTGCTGCAGATACCTAGTTTCTTTTGTGCTTTAACTTAAACAATATGGGTTTTTATTTAGTTAATTTGCATAAAATAACAAATAAAAATTATCTTAAACATAAAAACAATAAAAAACAAACATTTGCTCAGTTCAGAGTCTTATATTTCATAGCACCGAATAAAGTAACAGTGATTAAAGGGTGATTATTTAGTAGCTGTAGGTCCATATATCATTTCATAATCATGAAGGAATTACAAAGATGTGGAGTGCAACTGCTCTTTTATATAGAAAAGACATGAGCTAAATACCACTTTCTGTACCATTATCTTGAGATCATGACTTATTTTTCTCATGCTAGTTACTTTTAATACCTGGAGACCACAAGCAAATAATTTGTGATGTAATAATAACAGTACATAGCAGTATAAACAGTACAGCACAGAATAAAATCAAAGCATATTATTTTTTATTACATTATATATATATAATACTGGAAAAACAATTCCAGTAAATGCTCTACAACTAAATTTTTTATGTCAAAATAAGTTATTTTATTGCAGATATTTAAAAAATAAATCATAAACTGAAAGAAATGTGGCACTGATTCAACACCCTCTTGAAAACACTTTGTATATTATGTGTACTATGTATACTATATGTTCACTGTATATTATATGTCTTGTTTGTAAATATATAGATTACTTGTACTTTATATTCTTCATATATAATAACAGAGATTGACACCAGTGGATGGAAACACATTAATTGTATGTATCAACATACTTGGCAAATTAAATTTGATTCTGATTCTGAAAGCTCCAAGTCATTACATACATACATACATACATACACATATACACAGACAAACATACATATACATACATACATACATACATACACAGACAAACATACATATACATACATACATACATACACATATACACAGACACACATACATATACATACACACATACACACATACACAAGACAAACATACATATACATACATACATACACACATATACAGACAAACATACATATACATACACACATACACATATACACAGACAAACATACGTATACATACACACATACACATATACACAGGCAAACATACATATACAAACATACATATACATACATACATACACAAGACAAACATACATATACCTACATACATACACATATACACAGACAAACATACATATACATACATACATACATACACATATACACAGACAAACATACATATACATACACACATACACACATATACAGACAAACATACATATACATAGATACACATATACACAGACAAACATACGTATACATACACACATACACATATACACAAGACAAACATACATATACATATATACATACACACATATACAGACAAACATACGTATACACAGGCAAACATACATATACATACATACATACACACATATACACAGACAAACATACGTATACATACACACATACACATATACACAGGCAAACATACATATACAAACATACATATACATACATACATATACATACATACATACACAAGACAAACATACATATACATACATACATACACATATACACAGACAAACATACATACATACATACACACATATATAGACAAACATACATATACAAACATACGTATACATACACACATACACATATACACAGGCAAACATACATATACAAACATACATATACATACATACATACACATATACACAGACAAACATACATATACATACACACATACACATATACACAGGCAAACATACATATACAAACATACATATACATACACACATACACATATACACAGGCAAACATACGTATACATACATACATATACATACACATATACACATATATACAGACAAACATATGTATACATACATACATACACAAGACAAACATACATATACATATATACATACACACATATACAGACAAACATACGTATACACAGGCAAACATACGTATACATACATATATACACACATATACACAGACAAACATACGTATACATACACACATACACATATACACAGGCAAACATACATATACAAACATACATATACATACATACATACACAAGACAAACATACATATACATACATACATACATACACATATACACAGACAAACATAAATACATACATACACACATATACAGACAAACATACATATACATACATACAAACACATATACACAGACAAACATACATATACATACATACATACATACATACACATATACACAGACAAACATACATATACATACACACATACACATTTATACAGACAAACATATGTATACATACACATATACACAGACAAACATACATTTACATACACACATACACATTTATACAGACAAACATATGTATACATACATACATACACAAGACAAACATACATATACATACATACATACACATATACACAGACAAACATACATATACATACACATATACACAGGCAAACATACGTATACATACACATATACACAGACAAACATACATATACATACACACATACACATTTATACAGACAAACATATGTATACATACATACATACACAAGACAAACATACATATACATATATACATACACATATACACAGACAAACATACATATACATACACACATACACATTTATACAGACAAACATACGTATACATACATACATACACATACACAGGCAAACATATGTATACATACATACATATACATACATACATACACAAGACAAACATACATATACATACATACACACACATACACAGACAAACATACGTATACATACATACATACACATACACAGGCAAACATACGTATACATACATACATACACATATACACAGACAAACACACACACACACACACACACACACATATATATATGCACATGTGTATATGTATGTATATATACAGGTGTGTCTAAAAATAGAATAATATCAAAAAGTTAATTTATTTCCATTATTCAATTCAGAAAGTGAAACTCATATAGATTCATTATAAACAGAGTGTCTATTTTAAGTGTTTATTTCTTTCAGTGTTGAAGATTTGGGCTGACATCCAATGATAACCCAAAAGTCAGTATCTCAAAACATTATAATATTATATAAGACCAAATAAAAAACTGATTTTAATACATAAATGTTGTTCTACTGAAAATATGTAAAGTATATACACTCAGTACTTGGTTGGTGCTCCTTTTACATGAATTACTGCATCAGTGCTGTGGGGCATGGAGGAGATCAGCCTGTGGCACTGTTGAGATGTTATGGAAGCCCAGGTTGCTTTGTGGCCTTCAGCTTGTCTGCATTGTTGGGTCTGGTGTCTCTCATCTTCCTCTTGACAATAGCTCATAGACTCTGTGGGGTTTAGGTCAGATGAGTTTACTGCCCAGCACAGTGATACTGTGGTTATTAAACCAGGTATTAGTACTTTTGGCAGTGTGGGCAGGTACTAAGTCCTGCTGGATGAATAAAATCCACATCTCCAGAAAGCTTGTCAGCAGAGAGAAGCATGTAGTGCTGTAAAATGTTCTGGTAGACGCTGCGCTGACTTTAGACTTGATATAATACAGTAGACCAACACCAGCAGATGACATGACCCCACAAACCATCACTGATTTTGGAAACTTCACACCAGACCTCAAGCAGCCTGGACTGTGTGTTTCTACACTCTTCCTCCAAACTCTGGGACCTTGATTTACAAATTAAATGCAAAAATTACAGTCAGTGAAGGTTTGGGGAGCCATTTCATCTGCTGGTGTTGGTCCACTGTGTTATATCAAGTCCAAGACATTTTACATCACTTCATTCTTCTTTCTCCTGACAAGCTTTATGGAGATGTGGATTTTATTTATCCAGCAGGACTTGGTACCTGCCCACACTGCCAAAATTACCAACACCTGCTTTAATAACCACAGTGTCACTGTGCTGGGCAGTGAACTCACCTGACATAAACCCCACAGAGAGTCTATGAGCTATTGTCAAGAGGAAGATGAGAGACACCAGACCCAACAGTGCAGACGGGCGGAAGGCCACGAAGCAACCTGGGCTTCCATAACATCTCAACAGTGCCACAGGCTGATCACCTCCATGCCACTCAAACACTGATGCAGTAATTCATGCAAAAGGAGCTCAGACCAAGTACTGAGTACATATACTGTATGTACTTGTCAGTAGAACATTTATTATATTTATTTTATTGAACATTTATTAAAATTATTAAAATATATTTTTTAATTGGTCTCCAGAACATCATATATATATGATGTTATATATATATATATATATATATATATATATATATATATATATATATATATATATATATATATATATATAATATATATATATATATATATATAT
>BRDA01000091.1:0-13668 GCA_036984385.1 Crenuchus spilurus | reverse complement strand
TACATTCTCTCAGTTTAAACTTTTGATCTGTGATTTGTGTTCTATTACAAATAAAATATTAGATGTTGGCACCTCCACATCATTGTGTTCAGTTTTTATTCACAATTTTAGTGTCCCAACTTTTTTGGAATCCGGTTTGTACTTGTTTTTCTCATCGTCAGCAGCTACATTTGATTACTGACAGCATGTCAGCACATTAATCTCAGAGTTATGAGTAAAGTCGGAGGTCAGTCAGTGCTGGTGTCTTAGGCTGACGTCTGTGCTTTATTCATTCATCATTAGTCTCAGATCAGCTCAGATACACACACTTTCTGTCTGTGATCAATATTAAAACTGAGGAAGCTGAACCTGTTTGGCTGATGTCTGTACTAGCTGAAGTCACAGCGAGCTTTTGGAAAGATGTGTCTGTAGTGAATTTGTCAGCCTTGTCGTGCTGAGAAATACAGGATAACGTTTTTATCACAGTGAGTTTAGTGGTGCAGACGCTCCTGCCTGAGGACTTCTGAGCAGGTGATGTTTGTTCAGTCATACAGCAGACTTCAGTCGTATCAGTCAGAACATAAAGACATACAGAGTCACCAAACTGATGACTTGTGACTTGACTCGACAACATCACTAAAGACTTACGACTTGACTTAGACTCTGCCTTTACTGACTTGGACTTGAGATTTAAGACTTGAAACCCCCATTTGAACATAATATATAAAACTGAATCACAGAACTGGATCGTTTTGTATTAAATGGTGCTGTAACGCTTGTCACGACCAAATCGTTCACTCTGCCTGATTTGTACTGCACATGTGCATAATCAGATAAAGTTTTACGAATTGCATTACCAGCCTAAAATCTAGAGCGTCCAATCACAGATATTATTGTTAGCATTATTATTATTAGTAGTAAATATAATGTAAGAAGAATATACCTCCATATTAGCTTTTCTTTATAAATATATATATACTGCATATAAATACTCCATATTTTCTCTTTCACTCAAAAAGTGAAAGCAACTGTTAGAAGATGTTAATGTTCTTTGAAAAGCAGCTTTTGAAACAATTTAAAATGATTTATTGAACAATTTGCACTTTTTTGTTAAGTAAAAAAGCACTTTGTCATATGTAAGTTATTTTTGTTATAATAAATACAAACTTTAAAAACGTTTATGATTAATGTCATTTTAATATACGACTAATCAACTGTAGTACAGTATACCATCAACTCCATCAGCTGTGTTAAATACTGAAATGACGTTACATCTGGTGACTTGACTTGGACTCGAAGTTTAAGACTTGGGACTTGACTCGAGACTTGATGATCAAGACTTGGGACTTGACTCGGGACTTTATTGTCAAGACTTGGGACTTGACTCGGGACTTGATGATCAAGACTTGGGACTTACTTGCTACTTGTAACTTAGTGACTTGTTCCCATGTCTGCAGAGTTGTGTCAGCCTGTTAAAATAAAGTTTTGTTGAGGTTTAAGATGCAACACAGATGTCAAATCTTAGGCTTGAAGATCTCTCACCAGTCCAGTCCAGATCTTCTACACCAGAGTCTGATAATCAGCTGATCCTGAAGGTCTTCACGACCTGGATTAGGTGTGTTAGATTAAGGTTGGAGTTAAACTCTGGGTGCAGGATCAGGATCAGGATCAGGCACTGCTGCTACAGGTGACAATTGCATTCCAAAGTTTTGGAGACTCCTGGCTTAATTACACAGTTTGCTGACTCTGCATGGGACTGTAGAGTGACGAGGACTGTCCAAAGTTCTAGATCATAGTTAATATGCAGGTTCTGCACAGATGGTTCTGATACTTGTCATAGACCATCCTGTTCCCACAGACTGATCTGGTCCTTCTTTTATGATTCTTAGGTGCTAAAGATGAGTTACAACAGAGTGAAAGAACTTCGAAAGGAGACGTTTCACGGCCTGGACAGTCTCCTGCGTCTCCACATGGACCATAACCACATTGAATTCATCCATCCAGAAGCGTTTTATGGTGTCACCTCTCTGCAGCTTGTTCATCTGGAGGGCAATCTGCTCCAGCAGCTTCACCCAGACATCTTCATCACTCTGAGACACAGCCAGATTTTCAAGTTCTCTTCCATCAAGACCATTTATCTCTCAGATAACGCTTTGAGCAGTCTGCCTGCCACTCTGTTCACTGGCTGTTACCAGTTGGAGAATCTCTTTCTTAATGGGAACCCTTGGTCATGTGACTGCCAGATGGACTGGTTTGCATTGTGGATGAAAAGAAATCCAGGTACGGACCAGCTCCAGGTTGCAGATTGATATGCTTGTTTGATACGAGGCGTATAGATGCTGTATGGAGGACGTAGTCAGTCACTCAAAAGACTCCAAAGAGCAGAGAAAATGTAAATATGTGAGTCATCCTAAGTCACCTCAGGCAGTGTTTCCTACATCTGGACAGATTTATGTTTTGGAGAAGTTAATGGGAACCGTTAGCGCACACAGGGCTTCAGAAGTGACATGTTTGAAGCTGTTTTACAGAATCTAGAAAATGTTTTTGTCTCTTTATCATTTTCTCTGCTCTGCTCATCATGTTACTGTCTTAAAGTAGAGCCGCATTTCTTACTTCAGCTAATATGAAGAATAAAATGTGGTTCCAGATTTACTCAATTGTGCAGTACTAAATCTAAAATATTTACACTAATCAGCCATAACATTGAAACCCCCTCCTTGTATCTACACTTATAACACTGCACATACACGTTTAACATTGGTTTGTGTTTACAGGTGTCCTGAAATGTAAAAAAGACAGAAAGTTTGCTGGAGAACAGCTCTGCCCCATTTGTGAGTCCCCAGTTACCTCCAGAGGCAGCAACATTCTGGCACTTGAGGCCTTCACGTGTTCGAAGCCGTGGATTTACCCCCATTTAAAACAGAGGAACATCACTATGGATGAGAGCAGCTTTACTCCAGTGTTTCCCAAAGACTTTATTGCACCGATCGGGATGCTTGAAATGAACATTACAGATCAGTTCCACAATGATGCCAACATAGCCTGTGTTGTACAGAGACCAGCAGGGCTGGATAAGTTAAACGTAAGCCAAGGAATGAAGGGTGAAGATGTTACAACACTCACTGCCACTGTGGCCACATCACTCATTTGTAATATTGACTATGAACACATTCGTCAGCTTTGGAGCATTTTGGCCACTTACAGTGATTCTCCCTTGATACTCGAGAGGGGGCTCCTCCTCACCATGCCACCAGAGATGAGCTACAAATACACACAAGTGAGACCCAATAATGAGAACATTTTTACAGACGTCAAAGCAGATATTAAGGTGAATCCTGCATGGTTAATGCAAGACATCATTAACTTACAGCTAGACCGCACTACAACCACATACACCACCCTCCATATCCAATATTCATCCAATGTTGAAATGAATATAGAAACTAATAAAATAAGAAAAGACCGATACAGCTGGACGATGATCAAAAGGGACAACCAGACTAAGACTGAGACTTCAGTGCTCTCTGGAGGTGTGGCTGAACTGAACTGTCAAACCTATGGCGAGCCTAAACCCTTGATAGAGTGGATATTAGCAGATGGAAGCAAAATGCGGGCACCTTATACCAGCGAGGATCAGAGGATTGTAATATCAGATGATGGGAAGCTCATTTTAAGGGCGGCTGACAATTCTGATGCCGGTGTCTATCGTTGCATTGCAACTAACTACCTGGATGCAGATGTACTTTCCTTCAGAGTCATTGTGCTCTCCCCAGATGTTGAGGAGGAGGAAGTCAACGGGGTTCAGCTGACTCGTTCATTGGGTGAGAGCTTATTTCTTGACTGTGAATCAACAGGCAGCCCACAGGTCTCTGTTCAGTGGATACTACCAGACCACACAGTTTTGGACGGGTCTTATGGAAAGAGGAAGCTCTACCAAAATGGCACTTTGGGAATCCATGAGTTAACTGAGAGGGACAGGGGATTCTACAGATGCATAGCTGCTAATTATCTTGGGGTAGATTTGCTAGCCTCTATGGTAACCATTTCAAATAATGGGTCAAAAAGAGAAAGACCAGGATATGCAGAGGGGTCTGGAGATGATGTACAATCAAGCACAGAAGAGACCCCCATGATATACAGTGAAGATCTTTCCAGGGTTAGCCAGGAGTCGAGGACGGTTACCTCAGACCGACCGTACCCTAGAGTCAGACCATCAAGGCGAAGAGTTCCAACAAATAGAAGAGGTGGTATCAGACACACTGGGGGGTCTAAAAGAGTGTTTGACAAAGCATCCAGGAAAGTAGACCCTGAGAAATTAGCAGATTTTATTAAGAGATCTCAAAATAAGCATAGAAAAGGCACAATCAATTCAACAGAGAAGTTAAAAGCTACAAAAGAAGATGGTGAGATTGGTTCAGGCAATGAAATGATTGAAGGCGACTTCTTAATTCCAAGTAAAGATATTGGCATTACAGAGAACAATTATGGGAGTGCCATGACCACAAATTATGACCAAGAGAACATTAGGAACAGAGCTCATACAATCACCAAAGTATCAACAAGTGATCCAAGCAATTTTATAACAACACCAGGAAACATTAATACAGTGACAACACATTCATACTCACACACAGACGCCACCCCCATGCAGGAGAGCGCAACTCTCACAAACTATGAAATGAGCGATGATACAACACCTTTTATAGATTATACAGTTAGCTCTAGTGATACAAAGTCCTACAAAATCAAGGCCTTACAACCAGTTACTTTGAAACTTACTGTGCTTGAGAGCATGGATGAGATGGAACTTCATTTTTCTGGGGACATGTCAGAGACGACAACTGAGGGAAAGACAGATATCAACACTCAGAGCCCTAATGTGACAGACATGATGGATCGATCAGCGCATCTGGTGAACCCTGTGATACAAACATCCACAGACCATGAAAGTCAAACCACTTTTACAGCAGTCACGACAACGGAGAGAGAACACGACGAGATCACGTTTCACACTACTCAAAGAATCAAATCTCCTCGTCTCTCTCCTGGATCCACCATCATCTCCCACCAACAGATACACATCATTCCTCCCAATAAAAAGCATTCAGGAAGGAGACGCAACTTCTCAAAGAGACGCAGGATTATCAGGCCAAACAAAATCACAGACATACAGTCCTTACTGGATAAATTCAAAAGGCCTTCTGCAAAGCGTGAGGATAACGCCACTGTTCCATACACTGTGGAGCTGACTACAGACTGTGGACCATGTGGAGAGTCGGCTGGTGTAAAATCCAAAACACTAGAAGAACAGAAAACTGTGAGTCCAACTAGAAGCACTGATGTGTTGACCTCTTTGTCAAGAAAGACAGAAAAACCCATCACAACAACTCAAAGTACACCATTTTTTACTTCACCAAAGTCCAGTGCATTCAGTGTTGAGGTGGAATCAAAGTCTTCCAGTATTACCTCTGCATCAGCCCCAGAGCAAAAATCAACACAACATCCCATGAAAGTCTCACCTTCTGTTAGAGACAACATCACAACCACCAAATCTTCTAAAGTTATACGTGGAAAGATACCATGGCACCGATTGTTTGGTGGCAAACAGAGTCAGCGGGAAATCCTAAACAGGCTCAGGAAACCAGTGAAACCCACTACAACACAGAGCACCATAACAGCTAGAACTGTGACAACAGCAACAACAACAACACCATCCAGCTCCATATCTACCTTACCTACTGCAGAATCAATGGTAGCGCCAATGACCACCACTCCTCCTGTGGTTAAAGGAAATCAAGACAGTTTGGAGACATCTTCTGATGACTTATCTGGTTCTACATCTTTCCCAGAATCACAGCCTTCTTTTCAAGTGATACATTTGTTTACAACTGTTAGTCCATCCACCACTTACCAAAAATCAGCAGTACTGCATAAGCCTGTTGCCACGCCTACACATGAGTCTATATTATTCACAACCACAGCGTCCCAAATTATTCCAATTCTACCAGTCCCACCAACAAGAAAAACTACAGCCAAGGAAGATTCCTTGGAGTCCAGTTCCTCTGGTTTTGGTCCAGGGGAGTCTGGAGGTTTTGTCAGCAGAACTTGGAGAAACCGAAGGCCAGGTTTCCAAAGACGACGTTTCAGAGGAAGAAGGCCAGTAAAGAAAACAACCACACAAGCACCAACTATCACATTTACTACATTACAAACCACATCTCCAGCATCAACAACAGAGTCAAGGGTACAAAAACCCATGTATACACCTGCTGGAGAGGCCAAGAGATCCAAACAGTCTGGTAGTAAACACTCTAACAGGGAAGACTGGGGAAACCAAGCCAAAACCACAACAAAAACATATTCTACAAATGGTCAATCCACAACAATGTCTTCAACAACTGACTGGACCACTAACACACCAAGACCACAGCCCCAAATTCACAGTAACAAAAGAGGAAGAGGTGGAAGATACCAAACACAAAGACCTGTGATTAGAAGAGTAAGGCCAAGTATATCAGTTAATAAACACAGAGAACATACTGAACAGACTAGACCAACAGCTTCATCTACGATGGACAGAGACAGATCTAAAGAGAGGACAGGTTCTGGGAAGACAATAACTTTTGACACAGTAACTGTTCTCACAGCAGAGGAAAGCTATAAGGGTGCTTCACTTCCATACAACAGTGATGCAGACAATGGAGTTTCAGAGAGGAACACTTATACCACCGGGTATGACACTACATCATCAAATGCCATTGACTCCCAATCAACTACACAGGATATGAACTCCAAGCCCAGAATTGTTGGGGGAAATGCAGCCAGCTTTACAGTCAATTCCAACTCAGATGCTTTACTTTCCTGTGAAGCCACAGGCAACCCTGAACCTGTTATCAGCTGGAAACGATTCTCCTCAAGCACAGGTACCCACACACTAATATATGTGCAGTCATATCAGAATATGATGACCATTTCCTTGTATCTCCATTCATTAGATCGGCACCACTGAGCATACAGGCACACTTTGTACAGACCGTAGTCTCCATTTGTCTGTACACTAAATTCATCCTGTTCTTCAATAGTCAGGACCCCCCACAGAGCAGGTGGACTTCTGGTCTAGTTCTGGGAAAGGTTAAGTGAATACAATGACAACATTATGACTTTTTTGTTATATGTATTTATTCTAATATTAGCGTTTTTTTCTGTTTAAATCATTTAAATACCCTTAAATGTGCACCTTCCTTAAGGTTCTTACATTTTTAAATAGTAAAGTAAAAGTCGGGAGGCAGGACAGGCTGACTACTTCTAATACAGTCATTATGACAGTCTGATACAATAACATTCACACACTAAACCAGGGGTGGCCAACTCCGGTCCTGGAGAGCCGGTGTCCAGCACAGTTTGGTGATCTTTGTGCTCTGACACTACAATTAAACCTGCTAATTGCCTGCTGAGTTGAATCAGGTGTGTTTGATCAGGGAGATCACCAAACTGTGCAGGAATGCAGCTCTCCAGGACTGGAGTTAGCCACCCCTGCACTAAACTGACTATTAAGACATTCTATTAAAGATAGCACACGTGAGAGGTGTACGTACCCAAAGATGACTCAGTACCTCTTGTCTGAGATGGTATCAGTCACTTGGTTTCCTCTTTATACTCTAAGGGTAGACCTGTCCTCTACAAAACCATCTGCTTACACTGAAGTTTCTGCCGTTTTTGTCTTTTTCTTTATTTTAGGTAGCACCCTGACCATTAAAGGCAAAATGGGTAAATTCGAGGTCTTCAGAAATGGAACACTGTTGATCCAGAAAGCCAGCGTTAAAGACCGTGGACAGTATCTATGTCTGGCTGAGAATGGATTTGGCTCTGATAAGCTCCTGGTCATGCTGTCAGTGCTAGCTTATCCCTCACGAATACTGGAGCCAAAATTAAGAGAGATTAAGGTTCACTCTGGCAAAACAGTTGAGGTGAACTGTAAGACAGAGGGCAGACCTGTGCCCGTGGTTTCCTGGATTCTAGCAAACCGAACTCAGGTTAGAGGTGAAAACGATGAGCAGAGTCGAGTCAAAGTCACACCAGAGGGCGCTCTGGTTATTCGAAAAGTGTCTGTTTACGATCGAGGACACTATAAGTGTATTGCTAGCAATCCAGCTGGCGCGGACACGGTGACTGTGCGTCTGCACGTGGTGGCGGCACCTCCTGGCATCTTGGAGGAGAAACGACAGCTGGTGAGGGCTGATGCTGGGCAGAGTGTGTGGATTCACTGCACAGCACAAGGAGATCCTCAGCCCAGTGTACACTGGGTTTTATTTGATGGGACCATTGTAAGGCCCCACTACACTGACTCTAGACTGTCTGCATTTCCTAATGGTACTCTTCACATGGCAAAGCTGGACATCTCCCGCAGCGGAAAGTATGAATGCATCGCCACGAGCTCTACAGGCTCAGAGCGGCGTGTAGTCACACTGTCTGTGGAAAAAACTGAAACTGCCCCCCAAATCACTCAGATATCAGATCGAAGATCTGAGCTGCTCTACGGTGCACAACTGCAGCTGAACTGCTCAGCGACTGGGAACCCCAAACCCCGAATTATTTGGAGGCTTCCGTCCAAAGCTCTAGTGGATCAGTGGCACAGGTGAACACGCACATTTACACCCACTCTGTTTGGCTTAATCACTGGATTATTGAACAGTCCTAAAGTTTTATTACCATTAAATTCCTGAATATTTTTATTAATATACCTTTAATTTAGAGATACGCTGACCAGCCACTTCATTAAAACCATCTTTCTACACTCAGCTCCACTAACCATATACATGCCCAGACTGTAGTACATCTGCTTCTCTGTATACTGTGTTCAGTCTGTTCTTCACTGGTCTGGACTACTGGAGTGAATATACTGTGGTGGTCTTAACCATTGAAGACACTTAGTGTACATGCAATGAGGTGGTTTTAATGAAGTGGCTGGTGAGTTCTCTGTTCTGCTGTGTATCACAACTCATTCAGAAACACAGTTCTGTGACTTCACAAAAATACTGAGCCGAATGCTGCTTACTTTCTATACATTTCTCCCATATAGCTTTGTGTGTATACTGCACACTCAGAGACAACAGCCCAACTAAAGCAACATCAGAACTGGGACCTGGTTTAACCTGTGAATCAGGAATATCAGAATATCAGTCACAGCTGCATTTTACCGAAAGTTAAATCTCAGTATGACTCAGAACAAGTCACAGCCTGTGGTGTAGCGTCTTTAATTCAGTAGAAGATACATCAGCTCAGGTCCAAATCTTTTATTAATTATCTGTGGTGCATAGTTGGAAACAGTTTGGGGAAAACAGGATGGATAGAAGATCTGTTGGACATTTATCAAAATAACAAAGACAAATGTGGAAGATGAGCATCTGTGGAGGACGTGTTAGGTACACTTTTCTCTTTCTGGACAAACATGGTGGGTTATTTTCACTGTTTGTAATATTTAAGTTCACTGATCTCACTAAAAACAGCAGGCGAACAGGCTCAGCACACAAGATAAAGGCAGCAGGGATGTGATTAACAAACAGACAGATAGCAAAAGATAAATCTCTAAAAAAATGAATGTTGAGTCTATTACTGTGGTGGAGGTAGATTTTGAACATTGGTGAGCAGCGGTTGAAGGACTCTAAGCCCAGTGACTATTCCATGATGTTGATTTTTTTATTTTATTTTACACAATTGTACCAAGATCTCACTTTCTTTGTTCCAGGATGGGCAGTCGCATCCAGGTGCTGAAGAATGGCACACTTATGATTGACTCAGTCAGTGAGAAGGATGCAGGGGACTACCTTTGTGTCGCCCGTAGCAAGGTTGGAGATGACCTACAACTAATGAAGGTCTCGGTGTCCATGAAGCCAGCTAAAATTGAACCCAAAGTCACTAGCAAGAAACAAGTACCATTTGGCAAAGACTTAAAGGTCGACTGCAAGGCCTCTGGAGCCCCCATCCCTGAGATTTCATGGGGCTTGCCAGATGGTACCTTGGTGAACAGCGCCCTGCAAGCAGACAGCAGCAGAGGAAGTCGTTCCAAACGTTATCTCTTGTTCAATAATGGAACGCTGTACCTGAATAAGGTGGGGATGGATGAAGAGGGTGACTACACATGTTATGCAGAGAACACAATGGGCAAAGATGAGATGCATGTTCACATCACTGTGGTGACTTCAGCACCTCAAATCCGCCCTCCAAACCTCACCTATGCCAAAGTGAAGCCGGGAGGAAATATTCGCTTCGACTGCGAGGCTGTAGGAGAACCCAAACCTAAGATTTTGTGGATGCTACCATCCAGTGACATGATTGCTGCATCAAATGAAAGATACTTAATGCATGTCAACGGCTCTCTTGACATCCGTGATGTTAAGTTAGCCGATGCTGGAGAGTACATCTGCATGGCCCGCAATACTGCAGGTGATGACAGCAAAGTGTACAGGTTAGACATTAATGGTAACCCACCTGTCATCAACGGCTATTACCAGAACAGAACCGTGGTGAAGGAGACAGCAGCAAAGTACTCCAGGAAGCTCATAGACTGCAAGGCAGAAGGGGACCCTCCACCAAAGATCACATGGATAATGCCAGACAATATCTTTCTCTCAGCTCCCTATTATGGGAGCAGGATTAATGTCCATTACAACGGGACTCTCGAGATACATAACGTTAGACCGACAGACACAGCAGAGTTTATCTGTATGGCACGGAACGATGGTGGTGAAGCTGTCATGGTGGTACAGCTGGAAGTTACAAGCCAACTCATTAGGCCCATCTTCAAAAATCCCTTTAATGAGAAGCTGTTGGCTCGACTTGGAAAAACAGCAATACTGAACTGCTCTGCAGATGGACAGCCCCCTCCTGATATTATCTGGACTTTACCCAATGGTACCCAGTTTATCGCAGGGCCTAACAGGGGTTCCCGACATCACCTGGGCAAAGATGGCACCTTTGTCATCTATAATCCAAGCAAAGAGGATGCTGGCAAGTATCGCTGTGCTGCAAAGAACAAGGTTGGTTACATTGAAAAGCTCATCGTCCTTGAGGTGGGACAAAAGCCTTATATTCTAACAAGGCCAAGAGGGATTATCCGCAGTATGTCTGGGGAGCCCCTCTTCCTTCACTGTCTGGTTGATGGAAGTCCTCGTCCCAGCATCATTTGGACCATTCCAGGTGGTCATGTCTTGAGCCGTCCTCAGTCAGCTGGTCGCTACAAGCTAATGGACAATGGGACACTAGTTGTCCATCCAACCAAGCTACATGACAGAGGGAACTATGTGTGCCGGGCCAAGAATGATGCAGGTGAGGCCATACTTACTGTGCCTGTTGTCATCATTGCATACCCACCTCGTATCACCAGTGGACCTCTGCCAACTGTGAAGACAAGAGCAGGTACTCCTGTACAACTTCACTGCATTGCTACTGGAATACCAAAACCAGAAATCTCCTGGGAGCTTCCGGACCGCTCGGTTCTGTCCACAGCTGGAAAAGGACGTCTAACAGGCAGTGAGCTACTCCACCCACAGGGCACACTCATAATCCAAAAGCCCACAATGGCCGACTCTGGACCCTACAAGTGCCTAGCAATGAATTACCTTGGCACAGATACCAGAACCATCTACATGAGGGTGATGTGAATCAGCTATATCACAGAGCAAATATTAATGGTCAGTAGATGCTCTACAAATGATAAGACAATAGACCAACACCAATATTTCCACCAAGGCTTGATTTTATGAGGTGCTCTCTTGACATTGTCCAACACACTCTAGTGGAATGTCACTCTCTCTAACTTTGCATCACATTGTTGCTGTGTTAGTCTGGGATAGCAATGGCAGTGGGTGCAAGACAGACATTGCACAAATTTGACATGTACCCAAAAATTCAGGGTGCTGACACTTGGACTGTAAAGGCTAGTTTTAATTTGTGATACACAGAGCTAGTCTCAGAAGCTAATGCTGATTAACAGTTAATGTAAAATAGACTGTACTGCACTGCTTTACTTCTCCATTTGTCCTGGTCCAAAGTCATAATTACTGATCATACAGTATAATCTGAGAAACTCGTTTATATTTCTTCTCAAAGATTTATTTTAACTGTCCATTGAAATTGTGTTGTACAATATTTAAAAAGTGACATGGCATTTTTGTACATGGAATTAATATATTTTGAGTTCAAATATCACAGTTTATATTGTAATAATAACATATTCCTTACCCTAATTGTTAGGATATGTCACTTAACAAACAAATAAGGCATCTGTCTTGTAATTAAACTGTCTAGTATGACATTTTGATGGATTTTTCAGTTTTCTACACAAATTTTTGATGAATGATATTGACTTTCATTTGTTATACCTACTAATAGACTAAATTAAACAGATGCACATTTGTCCCTCATGCTTTAGGCATTTATACCATCACATATAAGAGTGTAAAATACTGATGTTTTAAATGATAAAAAAAAAAACAAGAGTTCTGAGTGGATGTTTACAGAAGAAAGGATGAATATTATGGGCAAAGAAAAATGATAAAGACCAAAAATATAAAAGAAATTGAATAGAAAGTGTTATAATGACAGAATTCTCCAAACAATTAAGTGAACTTTCTTCAAAAATCCAGGCTTGTTTTAGACAGTTTGTGCTGTTTTAAGTGTTTGTGGATTTTAATACTCGATTTTTAATACAAAATGATTTATTTTGGGACACGACTCATCACGATTCATCATCCACACTGTTATTGTGTTTTCACAAGCTTGATGCTGCTACACGTGTAAAGTTTATGTTTACGACAGTGTTAATGCTGTTAAATCTTTATAAACCTGCATTAGCCATTATGTCATCACAACGGAAACTGAGCCATTACACATCATCATCCATTAGGTCATCGCCTTGCAACTCGGCTCCAATCTCTCCAAACAGTCGTGTACCAACCACAGGACTGTTCGGCATAACGTCTCACAGTAGATCTGCAGGACCCCGACATGAGCTTCATGACTTCTGACATAAAAGTACATAAACATTCGTAAAGACTTTTAGAGACAAACTTTTAAGCTGTAGGTGTTATGTAGGGTTATATGTGCCAGATTCAAGTCAGTTACAGAACATCTCCAGATATTTAGGACAGACATCAGAGAGTCTCCTCAACCAGCACCAACACTCACCTGCATCCGGTCCAGCACCAGAACTCTCAGAACCTAAGCTGTTAGACACAGAGGTGCGAAGAGAAGATGGAGATGATGATGAGGGACATTTATGCAGTGCTGCTGTTTTAGAGGACATGAGCAGAGGACCTTTCAGTGTCATCTGAGACATTTACACAGGACAGTATCCCCATCACCCAATAGTGTCTCCTGTTGTCCACCAGCACCACTTCCAGCAGGTCTCCCATCCACATTGTGAGCAGAGCCAGACCCGCTTAGCACAGGTGTTTGTGTGTTTACGTTGTGCAGGTGCTGACTTTAACGTCTGCTAAATGTGAATATATGTACGTATATGTCTGCTATTAAACTGGAGAAACATCCATCTGCATCCTCTCTCTCCACACACTCACACAGCCCACGGCTCCTCACCTGGTCCACGGACATAAATGTGTCGTCTGTACCAATAAAACACAGGAAGAGTTATTTTACAGAACACACTACATTCTGACAGGCTTTGACAGGTCC
>BRDA01000089.1:6618-16924 GCA_036984385.1 Crenuchus spilurus | reverse complement strand
AGGTTCATTGCTCATCGGAGCGCCCCTAGCGGTTGGCATACTTGAACTAATTTAGGCTACTCGTTACTTGGAATTTTACTCGTTACCTGGAACAAAATCATTCCGAGATCTCGACTCGTTACCTGGAATACTCGTTAGTAGGGATGCCCATAAGTAGGGTTACCACTGTACTTGTATTTATTCTATTCTAGTGTTCTATAAATGTCCAGATAACTATGTTTTTCTCTGGTAGTCTATTTTGTTTGCACTGTACGGCATATTAATGTGAGAGTCCAGAAAAGAACCTAAAAGAGAGCAGCAGAACACAGCAGGCCTGAAGATTCTGGAATCTGCCTGTTTCTACACACAGTCATACTCTCAAACATTGTTTTGCGGGTTATTGGGGTGCAAGCTTACATAATTCACACACACACACACACACACACATCTATAATAGGTTATGGGGGTACATTCTTACATAACATTACTCTCCGGTGGGGAGACTCATCTACGTCCAGTGCAACAAAGCCACGGCCGGCTTCCTGGTGCTCTCCTGCTCTCCGACAGTCAATGGTCTCATTAATTTGGTCTTACATAAACTTACTTTCAGTGGAACAAATCACCATAAATGGACCTTTAAAGAGGTTCTTTAGTCATGAAGCAACAAATACATGTAGTACTAAACTAAAGAGCCCTGCAGTCTGCTCATTCATTCAAAGTGGCCTTTAAAATCAACCTGGATTGTTATGAACATCTGTTACACAACAGCTAATTGCTGTTCTAAAATCTGATTGGTTGAGTCATGTTCCAGGACACTGTAGTGCGTTTAATATTCACACCTGATCACACACTGCACATAGATTAAATGATCAAACTAAAAAGCAGTGTGCTGTTTACAGACTAATCTTTGATTATTACATTGTGTGGAATACAAAGTCTACTGTTAATGAACCAGCTACAGAAAAGGTCCAATCGGATTGAGATCTGGTGAATTTGGAAGCCACTGTCGGTAGGTTATTGTTCCTGCTTAAGGTCCTTGCTATTTCAGAGATGCTCAAACAAAGTCATCTGGTCATAGTTATTATATCTGATCAAAATTGCTCAGGGGAGTATTCCACAAACTGCTATAGGAATGTCTGTCTCAACTTTTCCCATTGGACAGGTTTGACTTTTGTCTTTCTTTTGCAAAAACCACTGACTATCTGAACCATTTGTTCACTCAGACCATTCACGCAAACCAGTCATTTGCAAAGTCCAGCCTCAGGTTTGTTATGGGCTGTTCATCGTACTTGTAATTCTCTGCTCCGATGATTATTTCCAGTCTTAAAAACATACAAAGCAATGTGATAAAACCCAAACTTTGACATGCTAGAGTGACCTCAACCACCACCAATGTGTACCATTCATCTGGATGATGTAATGACAGCCAGTCAACACTGGAATGCTCGCCACACGTTATCTAACAAAGAGAAATGAGACTCAGCCGGTTTTTGAAGATGAGGAAGATGAGGAGTGGGAAATTTGGTCAAGACTCCGAGGCAACATGCCAACCCTTTTAGAGGAAATTCCCAGGGAATCTTTTTTTGACTTCACAAACTAATATTGCATTCTTGCTGTCAGAATCCTTTCACTGATAGAACAGGTAGAAGAATGTTAAGAATGAAGAAGAAACTGTCCTGAAAAAAAGAAAAAGATGCCAAGAGGGCAGCCTAAAAGCATCACACACATACTACCAACAGTTTAGGGACACATAGCTCTTCAACAACGTTTTTGTTGGTTTTCAATTACTTTGGGTAGTGACTGAAAGAATAAGACTGCGGATACAAGCAGCTGAAATGAAGATGTCTGGACTATCCCTTAGAAATAGGGTGAAGAGTTCGGACATCTGGGAAAGGCTCGGAGTAGAGCTGCTGCTCCTCTATGTTGAGACGGTTCATGCAACCTGGTAAGGATGCCTCCTAGTGAGGTGTGAGGTGTTCTGGGCATGTCCACTTAGGAGGAGACCCCAGGGAAGACTTAGGACATACTGAAGAGATTATTTCTCTCAGCTGGCCAGGGAACGCCTTGGAATCCTCCCATATACGCCTGGTCTACATTGATAGGGTTAATACCCCCGTGATACTGATAAGCAGAAGATGTTGGATGGATGGATGGATGGAAAGTATTACAATCAGAATCACAACAATCTCTCTCTCAAACACACATACAGTAAAAGTCAAAAGCTTGGTCACATTCAGTGTCCATTCAATGTTTTAATTCTTTTTCACTACACTGTAAATAAACACTGAAGTCATCCAGACTCTGAGTGAACACATAAGGACTCATGTAGTAAACTTAAAAGTGTTAAACAAACCAAAACATGTTTTAGATTTTACTTCAAAGTAGACACACAACTGATGTCTCAAACACATTAAGAGGCAAGAAATGCAAGTCATGAACTCTTGACAAGACACAGCTGTTAACTGAAAGCCATTCCAGGTGACTACCTCATAAAGCTGACTGAGAAAATGCCAAGAAAGCTGCATCTAAGCAAGAGGTGCCTACTGTGAAGAATGTCAAATATAAACATGTTCTAGTTTGTTTACTAAATAATTACAGATGTGTTTATTCATAGTTTGGATGACTTTAGTGTTTATCTACAATACAGAACATTTTTAAATAATGTAGAACATTAATTGATACATTATAAACAATAATCTGGTTTATTTAGAATAAAATCATGCAACATTTGTGACAGTACTACACTGGGAAAAATGCTCAACCACTAAAACCAGTGACTGTGGTGGGACTCAAACACACACTATTTGAATCCATCAGTCTAAGTCCAATGTGTTATCCAGCCACAGAACCCACCAAAGAATCACTAGTCGCATTTCCATTGACCATGAAATATCACAAATTAGAATTGCGAATAAAAATTAGCTTAATGGAACACAATTTCGAAAAAACTCACGTTTTTGGATAAAAGTCTTTTGCGCTAAGATGAGGTGGTTTTTCAGTCGTATCGAATTTGGTTTATATCACAAAAGTGTAATGGAAACACTCAAACTGACTTTTTTCACATTAAGGGAGTCACGTGATTAACAACCGGACGTTTCTATTGGCGAAAAAGACGACGAAGAAGAAGACAACAACAGAAAGTAAGAGGATGAAGATGACGCGGCATATTTGGAATAACGAGGAGAATCCTTGGACAATGTGCAGCTGCTCCACTAGAGATCTCACAGCATCACAAAGTTCATTAAAAGTTGAGTGTGTCATTCTAAAATGTTGAATCCACAGCTCTTCTGTAAAACCATCAACTACAGTTTCCCAAAAACGCCGAATACGTAGCCGCTCCCAAGTATAAGGGGCTTGTCGCTCCAAAGCCTCGATAAGTCTCCGTCTCCTCTGATGGCTGATGATGAGCACTAGTGCCGTGGTAGCAGTATGTATAAAGCTGAAGTATGTGTTTACATCCACTGCTGCCATGTTTGTAATGACTTATCGCGAGAACAAACATATTCACATGTGATTTTATAAAAGTATTTCACATTTAATGGAAACACCACAACTGTGAAACTTGTTTTATCGAATTGTTTTTTCGACAAAACAGAATATCGATAAAGTTTTGCGCAAAACTGCAATGAAAACGCGACTATTGATGTTGGCTCAGCTGTGTGGATAATGCTGAAGCCCATATCCATTTATTGTGATGTCAACACTCAAATATTTCAGCTGTTTCAACTACAGTGTATGCATGTCAATGTATTGTATGTGGAGGAATTGTGATTTCTAAACAAGCAGCTTGACCTGTTCACCTACTTGGAAAGGTACCAAGACTCAACCTATGAAACACCACAATCTGCTTTTCAAACCAAGGCAGGCATGATGAACATGGAACTGAGTGAAATACCTCAATTTTATCTCAATTACATTTCTGATTATTGTTTCTTACATACATAAAAATGTCCCGTCAAGGGTTCTGTATATAAAATCATGAGAAGTCAAAAAACTATTATTCTACTGAACATCTTTACAAGATGAAATGGTTCTTTAGAATAAAGAACATGTACAAGGTTCTATATAGAATCTTTTTAAAATGTCCCTTCAATCTAGGATCAAAAATGGGCATTGTAACAACAGTGGAACCTTTTTTTGGTTCTGTATGGAACTATTTTCAAACAGGCTTCATGCAAAGAAATATTTAAGCAAGCAAACGGTACTTTACATACTTCAGATAACTTCCTGTACTGAAGAACCTTTGAAGAGTCATCATTTAAAGAGTGTATCATTGTTAAATGACAACTGTTATTGATTTCCTCAGTGAAGATAAGTGATTACATCCTCTACAGAGAACACAATTCTCTACATTTTAACATATAATGAATGTTTGCTGAATTTATCCTAAATAAATGCAAAATGATGGTGCATTTTATACTGCATTTTTAATTTTAATTAAATAACAAAAATGTGTATTAAACTTTTGTGTTAAATGTGTATAAAATGTGTATAAAATGACATTTAGATGATAACTTTTCATTTTGAATCAGCAAAACATGTCAGTGGACCAGGTAACTGCAAGAAAGTTAAATTGTGAAAAGAAGCCAGGTGTCAGAAAACATCTAACAGACAGTGTAAACATAAAACAACATTGCTTGTCACTTTTACCAACAGGAAAAACAAAGCCTTGCAGGAAATGTCCTACATGCCCATATGACTTTGTTGCAATGCTTGGAGTTACATAAACATCCTGATATGATGTCATAGCTAAAGGATTTAACTTCTTTTGGTTACAAATAGTGATTGTTTTGAATGGCACTGAACACACCCATAGAGTTTAATCTGACTCTTAATTGAGGACTCTGACTCTTTAAAGAAGACCAAAGTAGACGTTTAGCACTTTGCTTGTCCCTCATGTGACTGTTACATATTAATCTACACTTAAACTCAGAACGGAGATGTCAGTTGGATAAAAATAAATAAAAAATAAACACTTCCTGGCTATAATGCATATATTCTAAATAGTTTGGCTGTGAAATAGTTTTGCAGTGGCACTTTATTAATACTTTTATAATAAATGTTAAATTGTATTTTGTAGTCATACTACATTGACTATAGATATCATGCTAAAATAGTCAGAAATTCCTTGTTTTGGCCTATTCATTTAATATTACATGTGGTGTCAATTACGTAAAGACATATTCTCTTTTAAAATGTCACTATTCACATGATAAGATTTTTGTGTCTTGAATCAAATGATTAACAATGTGCTGGTTTGAACATAATGGTCAGAAAACTTATGTTCTTGCTTATTCAACCAAGACTAATTGGGTATCAGTGGTCTAAATATTCTTATATGTCTCTCAACCACATTTGTCTAAGTGCAATCTCACGTAATGTACTATTTTGAGCAAAGTCACTGTAGCCACACTATTTTAATCACTTATAACAACTTAAAATACCTATATTTTTATTTAAAACGCCATTTTCCATTTTTGTACATTTTGTATCCTTATAAATTGATGGAACAATTAATAAACATAGAGTACTAGTCAAAGGTTTGGACACCTTATGGACATTCAGTGGTTTTTCATTATTAAAAATCTTCTGCATTGTAGATTAATACTAAAGTCATCTAAACTATGAATAAACACATATGTAAACAAACAAGTAAACAAACCAGAACATGTTTATATTTGACATTCTTCACAGTAGGCACCTCTTGCTTAGATGCAGCTTTCTTGGCATTTTCTCAGTCAGCTTTATGAGGTAGTCACCTGGAATGGCTTTCAGTTAACAGCTGTGTCTTGTCAAGAGTTCATGACTTGCATTTCTTGCCTCAACACTAGAATTCCCAACCTGACGAAAATTTTCCTCGTCTCTCTCCCCCGCGCTGGAACGCTGGAGCCATTAACACCCTTTGTCTGCTGCGCTTGTCATGCAAATCAGCACATCATCACACATTCAGTCTGACAGAGACTCCCCCTCAGTTCTAAGTCCTCTTTCCATAAAGGAAAAAAATATTTATATAAATAGGCTTGCATGTGCGTATTCACACAAACACACACGAGCCGAGCCGAGCAAGCGGCTGAGGCTGAATCGAGCCGTGCAGCCGAAGCCGAATACCAAAACAAAACTCGCCCTTCGACATTCTCCCTAGACCCTACACACTAGCCCAGGGGTGGCCAACCCCGGTCCTGGAGAGCCGGTGTCCAGCACAGTTTGGTGATCTTTGTGCTCTGACACTACAATTAAACCTGCTAATTGTCTGCTGAGTTGAATCAGGTGTGTTTGATCAGGGAGATCACCAAACTGGGCAGGAATGCGGCTCTAAAAGACCTGGGTTGGCCACCCCTGCTCTAGCCCTACAGACTCTCATTTACATCACATTACCTCTCGAATGGCTCACAAGAAGGGAGGTTTTTTCTGCAAACCTGGGAAATGCAGTGTTTGTGTTTGAGACATCAGTTGTGTGTCTACTGAAGAATCTAAAACATGTTTTGGTTTGTTTAACACTTTTAAGTTTACTACATGATTCATTATGTGTTCACTCAGAGTCTGGATGACTTCAGTGTTCATTTACAGTGTAGGAAAAAGAAAAACATTGAATGATAACTTTTGACTGGTAATATATGTAATATGTTGTCTTTTTTACAAACAATCTGCACTAATAACACATTGAATAATAAATTAAATGCTTTTTTTTACAGTTTAAAATAGATTTCCTTAAGTTTCAGTTTTCAGAAATCAAAATTCTACACGGTGGCTTTTATTTTGACTGAAATGTCATATGACTTTCAAGCAGCTGTTGCCCATTTCACTGAGCTAAATATCTGGTTTATTCCACTAATCACATGTTCAACAGGAAGTTGCATCATCTGACAAAAAAACTCTCAAGTCTCATTTGAGGTTTTCAGTAATACTGCTATATAGACTAAAACAGACCATTTGAAAGGACAACCCTGTTAATCCACATTATAGACAGATTAAATACATTAAAAGTTCATTAGCATGGATGCTGGTTAACCAGTTTGTGTATTTACCCATTATATGCTCAACTGTTTTAAATACTGTGAGTAAAGAAATCTGGTCAAAAATGGGACATTATGGTAAAAAATTTCCAGTTCACATTTCCTTAGATTCAGTAGTGAAAAACAGCTTAACCCTTTCAGACCCGAATTATGTTCCAGTAATACAAAAAAATATACGAATGCAGTTTTCTGTCTGTAATGAACTCCAAAACAAGACTCAGTAAAATTTTTTTAAATATAATACTTTTAATGTCATTTTTTAAAATGTCCACTGCAGTGGACGGTAAGTCTTAACAGTTGTAAAGCAATGCTATATAATCTGAATAGTTTTATGGTTTGTTTTTATTTCCTTTTTGTTCATAAACCTGGTCCATAAACTGAAATTGCTAGGAATGAACTAAAACTGCTATCCAAATTTTGAGAACATCTCTCATCATGAAAAATAGTATATAACATGAAACAAGGAGAAATTAGTCAAAATTATGGTTGCATTTATAAAAATAGTATTTCATATATACTATTATATATACTACAAATATTTGCAAAAATAGCTATAGGTTCATATTTTTATTTTTATGGACAACAATGGGAGTATTGAAGTAACAATATTTAACAGACAGCTACACTCACCTACACTTGAGAGTCTTACACTCTCTGCATCTTCATCATTACCATCACTCAAAGTTTTCAATTTCTGGTGCCAATTAACTGAAGCACTTCAAGTGCTGTGTACTTTGTAGAATAAATATTTTAAATCTTATTTTACACTGTATTTAACAGATTATTTGTCTGTATACACTGCAATTGCATAGTAGAGCTTTAACAGCAGCACTAAAAAAACATGCCATTAAGACCCACTGTCCACTGCACTGGACAACAAAATAAAAAAAAAATCTTGTGTTTTACTTTCTGATTTTGACTACTAGAAATTAGGTATATAGCTTTTATTTCACAAACCATCCCTTAAAGTAAAATTAACCCATAACATGAAGAAAAAAAGTATTCTAAAATAGATAAAAATGAGTTAAAATGAACCCTTACTCTTCCTCCTTGGCTGGAGTGCTGCCATTGCTAACTTCAGTGTACTTTTTTTTGTTCCCAGGGCAGTGGGCGGGGCTAAGCTGTTATTTGATTGGTTTGTAAATGTTCTGATGAACAACAGATCTCAATTGGTCTTTTGTGTGACAAAACATAAAAAAGGAAGAAAACGTGATGTCCATTGCAATGGACGAAGGGTCTGAAAGGGTTAATTGTGGAATCCTATTAAACTGTGGAGGCCTGTTGTGGAATCACTTTAAAATTTCTTCTAAACTACCTTTAAAAGTTGTCATGTTATGAATTTCTGCCTCATTTCTTTTGTTTAGTCGATGATTAATTTTTTCAGCATGGCCAAACCCACAGATCTCCCACTACAGATTCAGTAAGAGTACAGTCATGACCTGAAGCACTGCATGTCTTACCCATATCCAACAGCTTAGCCTCGGGGTCATTCTTATTTCTTTTTTTTCCACATTTCTGTTACCTGGAAAAGCTCTTCAGTGCCTGGAATTTCCAGCAACACGACAAACAAGTTTGATGAGTTTAACAAAACATCAAAGCACCATGGCCCGTACACACACTCAGAACTTCTTATACCATAAAGTCTGCATGTGGGTCACCCTTCAGTTCCTCACTCTCATAATAGCACAACACAGAGTACATACGAGATCATTTACATCAGTTAATAATAAGCCTTACAGTCGTTCAGCAGAAGCATACAGTCATTTCCCTCTTACCCCAAACATAGTCCACCAGCCAAGACATGTTCGGTTTCTTCAGTGTTGAACTGAAGATAAGATGGTAATGTTGGTAAGTTATTTATATTTAACATTCATTTGCACCGACCAAAAAGCATTTCAGATCATGGCAGGAAATTAATCTCAAATAAGCTTATGTGGGTTCTGGCACTGTACAGTGGTAACCCTACTTACGAGCATCCCTACTAACGAGTATTACAGGTAACGAGTTGAGATCTCGGAATATTTTTGTTCCAGGTAACGAGTAAAATTCCAAGTAACGAGTAGCCTAAATTAGTTCAAGTATGCCAAACACTAGGGGGGCGGCGGTCGTAGCATCCCCTAGATGCTAGCGTAGAAGAAGAGGTCAGTCATTACCTTTGACCGCTGTCCAGTGAAAGTGAAAGTGCTAGTGAAAGTGACACAAAGACAGCAAAAGGTAGTGAACAAGAAAGTTAGATACATTTTACTTTTACTTTTCATATGATAAGTGTAACCATGCCATACACGTACGCCCGTCCTGTCCTCCTTAGCCGCCAGCCTACACGAGCACCGTCGTCGTCTCGTTTATGTTTTAAAAACCCATATAAACACATTATTTACATATTAAAGTATACTGTATATTGGGCGGCTGACACGGATTAATCAGTTTTACATGTATTCTTATGGGGAAAATGCATCCAGCTAACGAACAAACCAGCTAACGAGCTCAGCTCCTGCACGGATTACATTCGTAATGTACTGTTATAGAAATAGGCCATTTGACATGACATGATCTCGCAGATTGCAATAACAACGCCATGTGGTTTGTGGCAAGTGTGTGATGGTTTAAGAATGCATCTTGTGCTAAATCAGCTGATGAATTTACCACACAGGTACATTAACTCTGTGAAGTCTCACAGCTTCAGAACTCAAGTAACAAAAGTTAGGCAAAAAAGATACTAAAGCTGACTGACTATATCTGGGATAAGATAAGATTGTTAATTTATTATTATTATTATTATTATTATTATTATTATTATTATTGGCCAGACAATCTCTTTAAACTAATCACCTCAGGCAAGATTTATATCAATACTTTAATATTACTGTGCAAAACAAATTATAATCAGATGGATGGATGGATGGATGGATGGATAGACAGATAGACAAACTGATGGATGGAGAGAGGAATGGATGAATAGATGGATGGAAGGACAGACAGACAAACTGATAGATAGATAGATGGATAAACAGATAGATGGATGAAGAGAGGGATTGATGGATCAATCAATCAATCAATCAATCAAAACTTTATATACAAATCAGATTGAAACTCAAAAGTGCTTTACAAGAGATTGTCAAGAAAAGATCACAAATAAAAAATAAAATAAAATAAAAACAAATTATATAACTAATATGAACTGTAAAAACAATAAAAATAAGCTAAATGGAAAAATATAAAATGTAAGTAAATTGATCTATATATAAAATAAATAATTTAATAAATTATATATATATATATATATATATATATATATATATATATATATATATATA
>BRDA01000088.1:49754-63050 GCA_036984385.1 Crenuchus spilurus | reverse complement strand
CAATATAGGAATCATATGAACAATATGAGAATCATATGAACAATAAGAGAATCATCTGAGCAATATGAGAATCATCTGAGCAATATGAGAATCATCTGAGCAATATGAGAATCATGTGAGAAATATGAGAATCATGTGAGAAATATGAGAATCATGTGAGAAATATGAGAATCATGTGAGAAATATGAGAATCATGTGAGAAATATGAGCAACTATTTAGTACTAAGTTTAGCTACATTAGCCTCAAAGCTCCAGTTCTAAATTTAAGAAGCAAAATGTGTATGTCAAGCATGTCTTGGCTGTTAGACTCTGAGGTAAGTGTAGATGTGACTTTGTAAGTGAACTGTTTCTTTAATGAACAAATGAACAGACTGCTGGAGGGATATATGCGGAGACTGACAGCAGAAGCCTCTACTTTGGGTGTCACTTCAATTGCATCTACATATTGGCACAGTAGGAATCTGAGAGAAGTGATAGAGTTTGCTGTAAAAGACAGAGCCACTCATTTTCACCTCCCCCTCCTTTCTCCAAGAATGAAGAAGGATGGAAGAAAGAAAACACAAAAGTGAAAACTTTTTAAGAAGAGGTAGCAATTAGCGCCGTGTTAATGAACTCTGCCTCATTATCTGATCAACAGGCCTGTGCTAATTATGAGCAGAAATGTCTCAGTTCTTCTGTAGCTTGTGTTGAAGCTTCCTCTGAACTGAAAAACACACACACCACACACACTTACCTGCCCGGCACTGCTCACAGCAGTGGTCAGCAGATCAGAGAGCCATGAATTAGCACTGCTTTAACAACTCCAGTGTCTGCAGTGTTCAGACTGAAGCAGGTACATTCCAGACACACAAAGCACCTGTTCAGAAAAATAATCAGATTTATAACTATTCACCTCATATTTTTGCAGGTATTAGACATTTGCACAGATTTGTATTACAGTGGTATGAAAAAGTTTGGGCACCTCTGTTCATTTTCATGATTTTCCTTTATAAATCATTGGTTGTTTGGATCAGCAATTTCAGTTAAATATATCATATAGCAGATGAACACAGTGATATTTGAGAAGTGAAATAAAGTTTACAGGACTTACAGAAAGTGTGTAATAATTATGTAAACAAAATTAGGCTGGTGCATAAATTTGGGCACTCCTGTCATTTTATTGATTTGAACATCTTTAGCATTAATTATTGGAACATTTGTTTTGTAAACTCATTGACCCTTGACCTACATAAACAAGTGAATCCAATTATGAGAAAGGTTTAAGGTGGCCGATTGCAAGTTTTTCTTCTCTTTGCATCTTTTTGAAGTGTGGCAACATGGGAGCCTCAAAACAACTCTCAAATGACCTGAAAACAAAGATTGGTTAAGGGGAAGGATACAAAAAGCTATCTCAGAGATTTCAGCTGTCAGTTTCCACTGTGAGGAACATAGTGAGAAAATGGAAGACCACAGGCACAGTTCTAGTTAAGGCCTGAAGTGGCAGGCCAAGAAAAAGGTCATAGGCAGAGGCGAAGGACGGTGAGAAGAGTCATAGTCAACCCACAGACCAGCTCCAAAGACCTACATCACCATCTTGCTGCAGATGGTGTCACTGTGCATGGTTCAAGTATTCAGTGCACTTTGCACAAGGAGAGGCTGCGCAAATGCCACAAACAGAGTCACTTGAGGCATGCTAAAGCACATTTGGACAAGCCAGCTTCATTTTGGAATAAGGTGCTGTGGACTGATGAAACTAAGATTGAGTTATTTGGACATAACAAGGGTCAGTATGCATAGCGGAAAAAGAACAAAAGAACACAGCATTCCAAGACAAATGCTTGCTACCCACAGTCACATTTGGTGGCGGTTCAATCATGCTGTGGGGCTGTGTGGCCAGTGCAGGTACTGGGAATCTTGTTCAAGTTGAGGGTTTCATGGATTCCAGTCAACATCAGCGAAGCTTGACTTCACGTACATTGGAGGAGGCCTGTGTTAGTCCTAGAGTCTATTAATATTATTTGTATTAATAATATTAATAACTTCTATTGACTCCAGAGACATTAATGACTCCAGAGACATTACAAGTGATAGGGAGAGTCAATGGTTGGTCGATTGGCTACCAAACACATTTGGCAGAAAACTGGTTAAAAAAGAAAACACTATCCTCTCTGTTGAATTTATTCACTTTTTTAATATTTCAGCAGTGATTTCAATATGCATCACTTGAGAGAGTTTACAGTGTGCTAAATATGGGCTATGTGATAATGTGTGGTCAAAAATTGAGCTTTTAAGCTGAAATATACAGTATCTGTTATTACACCTGCAGGTCACTTCGAAATGAGCCTGATCTGTCATTTCATAAGCCTTAACTATGACTTTTCAATATCAAAACAGAGCATTGGCTCTTGAAGATCTATTAACTGGATTTACATACAAACTGAAAAATGTGCCACATGGAGATAAGTGGCTGTAAAGGTTTAGTATCTGGAATATGATCAGTAATTACACATTTGCAATATACAGTACTTTCAAATGTGAATTAATTAAAGGTCTGAGGTGGAGGATGCTCATGATTTGAGCTTGACCAATAATTGATTAACAAATAAAAGACTCAACTTTAATTTTAGAAGAAAGTCATTTTTTCTAATTCATAGGAGACTATCACAATATTCAAAAATCTGCTGCTCTAGATAATCTTCTATGGTAGAAGGGTGAGGTAGGACAGTGTGAAATATGTCAATAAACACACTCAATAAACATTATTAATCACTAGAATAGGAGATATTAGTCCATAAACAACCTCAATAAACACTATTAATCACTAGAATAGGAGATATTAGTCCATAAACAACCTTAATAAACATTATTAATCACTAGAATAGGAGATATTAGTCCATAAACAACCTTAATAAACATTATTAATCATTGGAACAGAAGATATTAGTCCATAAACAACTTGTGTTAACACTCCATACACTACAATAAAATGTATTAATACCTAATCAAGCTCAATAAACAGTACTAATCAGTACGAGATATTAGTCGACAAACAAAGCTCAAGGCACATATCCAAGATATTCCTGCATCTTAAGTATATGCTTTCATAAAAAAATGTTAAACTTAATGGAAGTTGACACCCCAAACTTTAGACCTGCAGGGTATGACAGACTTGGATTTGAATCGATTCTGTATTTGATTGAAAAGTGATTTAAACGTGTAAATTGGGGGTTTCAGCATGACTTGACTTGCTAGACTTGACTTTGATTCTCACCACAGGAACTTAAGTCTTGATTAAGACTTGCACATGTGACCTGCATTAAAGAATGTACAAGACATCAATTACATCATCAGTAAATACAACCGGCAAAACAATGCTACGCGGAAAGTGTTTTATTATTAATTTTATTATAATGTATGTGTTCCAGTTCTGTAATAGGATGACAGATATGTAGAACGAGCGTATACATCACGTATCCACTAGAGGAAATACTGGTGTCATGCGCACAACTCCCCGCCAAAGAGAAGGCAAAGCTTCAGCAGCTTAAGCAGAGAACGGTGACTAAACATGCTCGTCCCAAGGGGCTGCTCTCAGAGTTGTAATTCAGAAATAGCACTTTAATAACAAGCTTCCACGAGTGTGCATCATTAATCTGCAAATTAATGAAACGCTCCACCCCCGTGTTAATTCTTCTTCTAGCATTATTTTTAGTTATGGGGCCGAGCACTTAATGTTTCCATGCTTGCCCGCCTGCTTTAAATCCCACCCATCACCAAACGAGTGGCCCTCTAGAGAGGGTCTTAGCGCCTAACCTTGGCTGCTCTACATCCTGACATTATTATGTCGTCCTCATAAACATATAGCCTCCCTTATGCCCACCGCATATCACAATAAATACTGCAAAAATGAAGCATCCTGCTTAAAGGAAGGACTTGAGCAAACATGCTAATGTGGTTAAGAATAAATGAAAGCTACTAGCTGCCAGTTAGTATGCACAATGCTAATTGGTGGTCATTTGCTTTCATTTGTTCTTAGCTGTGTTTGGCCTGTGGATACATATAATGCCCTGTCCTTTCTGGATGGTTCTCCACGATCAAGACATCACCAGATCCAGAGAAGTCAATTTTGTTCAGCAAAACATTTCTGTGTCAGGTTTTCTATTTTTCAAATGCAAAGTTGCTAATTTCGTCTGGTGCTCTTTCTAGACAGTGCAGGTTTAATTGCTAATTGTTAACCGGGAATGAATGCATTTGCATATTAATTAGGGAGCCCATTTACATTTTTAATTTGCCGCCTTCAAAGGGGGTGAGATAAAAGGTCGCACAATTTTAAATAATTTATGCTCCATTGCTGAAAAGAAGCTGAAAAGAAGTGCTCAGCTGATTTTAACCCCTGAGAGCTTTTACAGAATGAAGCCGCTCCAAAAAATTGTTTTTACAAATCTAATTAAACGGAAAAGGGCTCGGAGCACGCCGGAGCAGAGAGCCACCCTGCATGAGCCGGAGCAAAGGCACCGGGGCTGGAGAGATGTTTCATGGCATGACTTCACTGTTCACTCATGCAGGTGTGGCCACAACCCATTGAGATGATCCCAGACGCCTTATAGGTGACATTTCCCAAAAGTCGATCCAACAAGGTCGCTCTAATACACATATGCACTCTGGAAAAAGCTGGTTCTTTACTAAAGAACATGATTCTATATAGAACAATAAACACTCAAAGAACCCAAAGGGTTCTTTGTATGATGAAAGGGTTCTGCAGACTGATGAGGAAAATGCTGTAGATGGTTCTGTACAGAACCTTTTGGAAAAGGGTTCTAAATAGCCCCAAAAAGGTTCTGCTATCAAGCTTCACTCTTACACAAGATGGTTCTTCAAGGATACTTTAGTAAAGAAAAAGGTTCGATAAAGAACCACGAACACTCAAAGAACCAACGGTCCATTGCATGGTAAAAGGTACTTCAGATTGATGAGAAATGTGTTGTAAAAGGTTCTATATAGAATCATCTACAGCACATTCCTCATCAATCTGAAGAACTGTTTCACCATGTCAAGAACCACACAAAGGGTACTTTGTTCATGGATCTATATAGAACCATTTTCTTTACTGAAAACCCTTTGAAGAACCATCTCTTTTAAGAACATTGTAATAATAGAGAAACCTTTTTTTGTATATTTTAGAACCATTTTCAAAAGGCTTCATATATATATATATATATATATATATATATATTCTCTACAGCACATTTCAGCATGAACTGAACCCTTGGGGTTCTTTGGGTGTTCATGGTTCTATATAGAACCATTATCATTACTAAAGAACCCTTGAAGAACCATCTATTTTAAGAGTGTAGAGAACTCCTTTTTTGAGAGTGATGTGATATAAGCAGTGATATCAGTTCAGTGTTGCCATGACAACCTTTCACCATCTTCAACATTCTTAGATCTTGATGGTACATCTGTAAAAACAAGGCTTGCACTGCAGAGGGATCCTGTAGCTGCTGTGTGCTTGGGACTGAAGCTCCAGACCTACACTAACGTCAGCTTGAATCAGAAACCAGGTATCATTGCAAAATCAGATATCTCCATTTTTTAAGTGATGCACAGAACATTCAGCAACCAAAATTATTTGTCCAAATATGGCAAAAAACACACGTTTGGTGTTTAGCCAAAAAGGTAAAAAAAAACTAACAAAAACAATAATTTATGCCAAACAATGACATTTTTTATGACAGTGTTACCTTTTTGGACATTCAGAATTGTGCTTTTCCTCACCAACAAAACACAGATTCACCAGCAGTTAGAAGAAGACAATAAACTATAAGCACAAATTTTACTAAACTACACTTATTATGATGAAGCCAGAATACTGCCACTTAGCTTTGTGTTTGAGTTAGCTTTGTCTTAGCCACTTAGCTTTGTGTTTATTCGGCGGCTACAGTGATAGGGAGCATCTCACAATTACCAGAGGAAATGTGAAGAGTTTCAGTGTCTGCATCCAATGACACTTACACTAAACACACTAAACATCCATGTGACTTACATCATTCATTTTAGACATTTTCATAATTCTGTTAAATGTTTTTAAATTAAATATTAGTAATAATGTATCATTCATGTTGTCACGTCTCCACCTAGCCCCCATCCTCCTCTGTGTGTCTGCATGGTTTTCCACACCCCTTTGTGACATAATGTCATTGTCCTTTTCTGGTCTTTCATTAGTGTTTCAGTTTAGGCCCCTATATAATGCACTTCCTGTTTCCATTGTATTCTGAGTCATTCTGTTTACATAGTCGTTCGTACGTCAGTAAGGTCGCACATGTAAATTGTAGCTGCACTGAAACCATTGTGTTTGTTTTTTGTTCTGTCCATGTCAAATAAACCCCCAGTGTTGAAGTCTACCACCTTCTCCTTCTACTGCCTCACAACCCAGCGTCACACATGTACTGTATCTTCATACATATTCATATATTATTGTCTAACATTAGCTTTATATACAAATATAAAAGAATAATCAATTAAACTCATTTTATTAAACCTAATGATGTCAAACTAACTTATTAAAATACAGACAATCATTCCTGAATAAATACAGGACTTATTTTTGGAAATAGTTTAGTTACTAATTTTATTGTGATTTATAGAAATGAAGAATTGTGTTCAGTACTTGATCAAACGTTCCATTTTGTATGGTTACAGTTTCAATTTTAAAAAAAAGTTAATTCCGGTGCATCTCTAATTTTTTTTCTTATTTTTCCAGTTTCTGACATAATTTGAAAATGCTTGTTACTCTTTAAATTGTGTGTAAATTCCATCAAAAGTGGACCAAAAGAAATGGCTCAAAATTGCTTAGAAAAATATCTGGTTCCACTGACTTCAATTAAAAGTAAGTTTTTTTTTCATTTCCTGTAAAGCCATCATTTTGAAGGAGAATCTTTTTGCAAACAAACTCTTCAAGTGAAGCAGGACACTTGGTTGAGGAGGAATCATGGATGGGAGATGACTTCATCCTGGGGGATTTAATTGGCTTTTTTGTGTGATGAAGATCTGGCTTAGTGTTCTCGAGGATGGAGCTGAAAACGTCTGGATGTTTTTGGTTGATTTTTTGTATTGTTTACTTGTTGTGGGTAGAGTGTGATGTAGATCATCAGACGGCTTTTTGGAGATGGCAAAAAGGTTTACGGAAAACCAACTGATCTGGCACAATGAATCATACCAAGGTCCTTAAAGGCAAATCAGGCCACTTGACAGCCATCTTAGTAATGCCCCCAGGTTGTTATTCCGAAGTCTCGTCTCCTATGTTTTTGAATGAGGAGAGATCTGCATACACAAAACTAAAAGCTATACAAATATCAAACGTCAAGTTTGATAAAAGGATATAAATAGATTGTGATGTCTGACTCAATAATGCCAAACAAATTCAGGCTTTTCTGGTTCTTATGCATGCACACAGCAACACAAAAAAGGGCGGGGGCAGGTCTTTGCCAGCAATATGGTTGGCTCTTTTTCTTGAAGGGCATGAATCAGATGCCAAACTGAGTGCTTTTTCATTCATTTTTTAACCAGTAACTGATCCCCTATCACAGCACATCTGATCATACTTAACAAGAGAAGGAACATTAACAGATTTTAGACTTTCAGAACTTTTAGTACCTTCACATAACATCGTCATTATTAGCCTTAGATTCATCTAATGAGACACAGCACTCAGTAAACATTCCTACACATTAGGAAATAAAAGCACTATTAAAAAGAGTGCTGAAATGTTTATTAACATTAGTCTATAAGGAGGGAGATTTGTACACTGCTTAAGCAAAACCCTAAGAATGAAATGGCATCAAGACTCAGTGGGCTAAGACACTGACACTATGACCAAAGGATCATGAGTTCGAATTCTGGTCATGCTGTTTGCCATCAACAGCCAGGGCCCAAGAGGGCAAAAATTGGCTGTGCTCTTTCTGGGTGGGTAGATGACACTCTCACTCTGCACATCACTCTCACACTGCAATGTCTGCTTACTCGGGCGTCTACTGATTCGCCCATTTGAAACTAGAGACCCTGCACTTTCCTCCGAGCAGGTTGGCTCCCCAGTGACAGAGTAGAGTAGAGTGTAGAGTCAGGGACAGTGCAAAGTGATAGGGAGAGCCACTAATGGGTTGGATAAAATAGCGAATACCACATTGGGAAAGGGAGAACATTGGGTAAAAATTATTCAATTAAAAAAAATAAAAAATATAGAACTATTTTCTTTACTAAAGAACCCTTGAGGAACCATTAAGAGTGGAAACGGGGATGCTCTAAAAGCAACAAAAACGTAACTGGGATGGCCAGGCTGATACAGTTATATCACCTTATAGGCCAAAAATAATTTGACACAACTTTCAGTACACCCCAAATGTAGTTGATCCATCAAGATCAGTCAACACAATGCTTATTATCTCAGTATCTGTGAACCTCCCGTCAGAGTCACAGTTTGTTTGTTTACATATACGTCATGGCTCAACCCTCATCTTGCCCCGTCATTGTGCTCACCTGAGTCTTGTTATTCCACAGCCCTGGTTCCACATCTGTCAGGACAGGTGGAGGAGGCGAATGCAGCATGGGTTATGAAAACATCTCTTTTTTACACAAACAGAGAACCAAAACTGTGGCAGTGATATCAAAACGTAACACATTGAAACCCTACAACATCCACATACAACTATGAAGACAATGACTGATGCAGACTGAGGGACACGAGGGAACATTTAAGCCAAACGTAATCAGACAACAGATGAGGGACCAGGGCTGTGGAATGACGAGACACAGGTGCAGCCACTGATGTGACATGATGTGGGCGGGGACATGACTGAACGTAAACAAACAGCATGGACATGACACTGAGCCACAGACTAGACTGCGATGGGAGGCTTCACAACATAAAAAGTTCAAAAGTTTGTGTTCATAATCAAGAGTCTTTGTTTATAATAAAACATTTTGTCACATCTGCCTCACTGACAGTATCTCAATAACATTCTATTACCTTTGTTATGTTGTGAGAACAACATAAATAATTGACACTTTAATAAAACAACTCAACACATTATCTCAGAAAAAATTATGTTTTCTTGATATCACAATAAAATGATATATTGGGCCTGTTTTCTTGAAATTTCAATAAAATGGTCTGCTACCTTAATTGCTAAATTAGTGGTTATCTCAGGGAAATGTTTCTTGATATCTTGATTAAAATATTCCATTAAGAAAGCAACATTCTTATAAGATATAAATCATTTCTAATGAGATCTTGATTAAATGAAAAAAGTACATTATTTTGGTAAAACTTAGTAAAGAAGACAAAAGCAGGGCTCTTAAGGCCTTCAATAGTTCTGCTAGTGTTACAGTCAAAGAACTTTTTGAAGCAACACTTTCCTGTTCAAGAGTGTACAGTATTATTAGACTTCTAGCTGATTTTGGTCTGCAGACTGCAGATGTAGATGTAGATAAAATCTCCACTGCTGACATTTTTTGATATGGCTTTTCTTCTACTTCCTGCATCTGAAATACATTGTGATTTTTTTAAACTCTCCTCTTTGTACCAGTGATCCTAATTACACACCCTGAACAGAGCGAGAGCTGGAACATTTAAATCTGAGCACATCGCTCGTCCTCATTGTCTGCCTGGCATTTGGTCTTTGTGCCCATGCACTTAAATTACATCCTGACAATCGCACCGGTCATGAGGAACAGAGAGAGAGAGCGAGAGACACTGAGAGGTCTATGTATTAAAATGTGACTGGTCTGACCTCCTCCTCGTAAGCTAAAAAGACTCCTACGATCTACTCGGCCTTGCTCGTTTGATCGACACAATTAACTCAACATTCCGGTGAATAGAACCGGAGCGTTTGATGGCTCTGAAATTAATGGACTGCATCGTGGCAGATTCCCTAAAATTAAGAGAACCAACTTCATTCACCCCACTGAATGCGGCAAAGGGAGGGGGCCCTCTTGATTGAATAATTGATTTTCTCAAGCGGTCTATGTTTAAGAGGGATAACTTGACATCCTTTGGACTGTAATGATTGTAATTACTACAATGACTGGTCATGTCAAATATGACACTGAAAGGACTGTTATTAAGCATTATTATCCGTAAAGGGAAATTTGAAATAGCGAGACACTTCTGTCTTCCGCCTCGCTGTGACCCACCTCAGCGTTCACCGCTGAATGCATGGCTGGACTGATGGGAGATCACCTCCTCTGTTTTGATGCAGAGAGACTGGTTAATTGACTGTGCATTCAGAAGCACTGAGGTGTCCACCGACCTCCACTTTTAACAGAGCATGACTGAAATCAGCCATAGGTGACCATATGTGGGTATAAAATAAGGCTTTGGTCTTGATAAGGGGTGCAACCAATAAACTAGTGCATATCATGTAAAAGTTTGTGTTCATAGCAATTCAAAGTTATATTTTACATGTAAACTGACATTTGAGTCTTTTTTTTAATGTTGATACTGTTTGAATAGTAATTTACTTCAAATAAAATATTCTAATCATTTAAGATTCTGGATTTCTGACCGTCTCTCAAGCCCAAGCTGATCAACATTAAAACAAAAACAGCTCAAAATGTCACTTTAGATGTAATGAATATAAAATATGCCTGTTTACCTTTTGAATTAAATTATGAACAACAGTCAATACTGAAGGCTTGTCTTTGCTTTTTGTTTTTAATTGTTATTTATTTTATTCATGATCTATATTTTTGTGCTTTGGCTCTTTATTATTTTTACTATTTTACATGGTTTGTTTAAATGGATTTAGTTCAAATGACCATTTTTTACTTTTATCTTGTCTATATTTATATAGATTCATCTCTTCATTTTATGCATTACCTTGGCTATAGTGTAAATGAGGGACACCCTCAATGTACCCCAAGTTTAAATAAAGGTGATTGTTTGATTGATTGATTGACTGATTGACTGATTGATTGACAATGAATACAACAATTTGACAACACACAGAATTATCTTCCCCATATGGGGCTGTCACAACTATTACAATCTGATCACAATAACTTCATCCATCCATTACCTTCTGCTTGATCCTGATGAGTGAGTCCACAACCTCTTCACTGGGCACTGGGCATCTTAAACATTCCTAGAACAGGGCATCAATCTATCACAAGGACAATTTAGAGCACCCAATTCACCTGACTGGAGAATACCTTTGTCCTTTGTTGGCCACCCTGAGACTCTCTGTAATGGTCACCAATATGACATGAATTTTATATGACATTTCATCATGTAGATTAAAATCATTTGCTTATATCTCAGAGTGGCCAGCAGAGGATGTTCAGAAGAAGGAAATTCTCCACTGCAAAAGCTAAAAATAGAAAACAGTTGGAATTATCAGCCACAATTTCAATATGGAGCTGATAAAAAAATAAATAAAATGAATATTTTATTGTTAACAGTATACTTAATTAATTTGTGGCCATAACAACCTTCCATATAATAATCTGTGGCAATGTATGCCTCTAAAAGTCTTGTACCCTTAAATATTCATGGTTGCTTGCTTAAAATGATAACAAATATATATCATAAATGTCCCTTTTAGCTGAAATGTTTTAAATGATGCCAATAAAGTATGAGAGTAGATTAAACAGACATCAACTGCAACTGGACTTTTAAACTGGCTTAGGTGACTATGAGTATAAACAATGACAGACATAATTGGGCCGTACCGTCCATATCCTGAGGCCCGCGGACCCAGTAAAGCTCTCGTTTTGCTTCCTGAGACTTAAGAGTGATGCTTCAGTCCATTTCATCATCCAGCTCAAAGCCTCATTGCACTCCTGACAAATGCCCTGAAAAAAAAAACATGCACAGCAGTTTGGCAGCTGTGCTCATTTGCATACTGAGGCATTAATTAGTGTGTGTGAGTGGAGGGGAGAGTGTGACCATGGGGCTCAGAGTGTGGAGAGGATCAGCAGGGCACTGGATGGGAGTTACACCACTGTCACCAGTCTAAGGGGCAGTACAGGGGTAGGTGTGGGTACAGCGTAGTGTCAGCTCATGTCAATATGGCATTATCTGACAATAAAACACATTCTTCTGTGCTCTGGTGCTTTTATATAACAGTTTTGCTGAACATAGACATGTTCAACAAGTCTGACCACAGAATAGTATCAATAAAACATTAAACAGGACAGTTTATTCTGATAATAATAAAATGATTAATAAATTCAGCTCTTTCCTCCGGTAATCACAGGAGTATTTTAAGTATTTCCTGGGTGGAGTCTCCATGGTCTCCGCGGGTCTGTGTGGGTTTCCTCCCACAGTTCAAAAACATGGAGTTTAGCTGAATTGGCTCTAAATGACCCCGGTGTGTGTGAGTGAATGTGTATGTCTGTTGGTATGAATGTATTTGCCCAGATATGGTTGGCATTCTGTCTTGGGTGATCCCCCTAGAGCTGGATGTAGTCCTCCAGGTGGACGGTCACTTCCTGTTGTGAGTACACTGTGTGTGATTGGCTGCCACTTCTCAACGGTGTGTGTGGTTGAGTTCTAAGTGTGTAAATTGTTCTAAGAGTGTGTTGATTGTAAAGCATTCTTGGGTATTAGATTGACACTATATGGAGTTTTAACCAGGGAAACACTAACTTTTGCTATGCAACTGTGTGTGTGTGTGTGTGTGTGTGTGTGTGTGTGTATATATATATATATATATATATATATATATACCTGAATGCATAGTGGGCATTACAGCTGACCCTCACATGGCAGACTGGGGTTTGGACAATCACACCAATAACTAATAATCCTTAGGCAAGACTCCTAACTCTCCATTCACCTATGAATGTTACATGATCAGATTCTACACACACACACACACACACACACACACACACACACACACACAGTACAAGTCAAAAGCTTGGACACACCTTCTCATTCAAGGTTTTTTTATTTATTTATTTATTTCCAACATTGTAAATTATACTGAAGTCATCCAGACTATGAAGGAACACATAATGAATCATGTAGTAAACTTAAAAGTGTTAAACAAACCAAAATATGTTTTAGTAGACACACAACTGACGTCTCAAACACATTAAGAGGCAAGAAATGCAAGTCATGAACTCTTGACAAGACACAGCTGTTAACTGAAAGCCATTCCAGGTGACTACCTCATAAAGCTGACTGAGAAAATGCCAAGAAAGCTGAATATAAAATGTAAGAAGTGTCATCCGTGGAGAACGAATCTACCGTCGAAAGAACCGTAAAAGAGTCAGTCGAAATACTCCATCAGTGGACCTTACCGAAAGTCAATTGTCGAC